>JAQGCC010001060.1:0-27123 GCA_034698905.1 Xestoiulus laeticollis | reverse complement strand
AACATCTTAAAAACTGTCCACGAAATAAGACGTTATGATGCATCTTAAGAAATTTAACTTAAATTAAGATGCATCTTATGCATTTCTTTTGTTTACTGTCTGTCTTATTACAAAATGCAACTAATTTTAAGTTTGAAAATGGGGTTAATTTAAGATGTTTTGATTTGCAGTGTACGTCTCGCAAATGCAAAAATGCAACACAGTATATGGGGTAAAACCGTGATTGATCAATCTAACATTTACTAAATAAAGTAAAAAAAAACCATTTCAAATATATGAATGACTATTGCAATATAATGGATTGTAGATTGTTTGATAACGACTTTGTTGATTGAGTACAACGTAATTTATCCTAACATGTTGCTGTGGAATGTGCGATTGAGAAAAATGATTTACTCATCCTGAATCAGGCAGATACGAAACAAGAAGCACCTGTTGTTTTTCTTCAATAAAAAAAAAGATTCATCTTGCTCAAGTTTCCAAAAAAAAATATCGTATTTACCTAAACTGCTATAGACAAACTTTTCGGAAACATTTTAGAAAACATAATTTCAAAAGAAGTGCCAACGAAAAAGTCCAATTGAGCTAGATCTTATTCTTACGTTGTTCAAAAAAGTCAATTTTGTGTTGGACATCGTGCCAAAAAATCCTCTTTTGGCAATCTTCTTCTTGCAATCACTTTAGGCTTTCTGTCGGACTCCAGAAGTATTTTTTACCAATTATTTCAACTATAAACGAACACATCGAAACAGAAAGTGATTGGAAAGAAGCCGATTGGAGACTTTAATACGGCGTTATTCCGTCATTTAGCTCGATCGCAAAACCGTACATTCCGTATTAAATTGCACCATGGGTAGATACACTAATTGGCGACACTCATTACGGAACTGAGATCGTCAAGTGTTGTTATAGCAACCGGATGCTGGCAAGGGGGCCACCAGCAACCGTTACTAGCACTAGGAAATTGTAATCCGGACTTTATAACGTTTTTCCGATCGATCGTTTTACCGACGACAGAAAATGTCGCAGAAAAGGCAGAAAACTTGAGCCGTTCAAAAGCCAAGCTATCGATTGGTTTTTATAGACATCCGATTGATAAACTGGGTATTATTAATATAATGCATTTTATGCAACTGCTGGATTCATGATGCAAAAGCTTTAATACACTGCGCTACAAGACGTCTTCAGAGAAAAACCTACAGTAAATGTTGTTTAAAATGATAAAAAGCCTAGGAATAAAAGTTTATATTCCGGGCGAATGATGCTCAGTGTTTTGGTTAAGAAACGCTAGATTTACTTGCCACTCACATGGGGATAATCTTGCTAAGGCATGAGTGAAACTTGCCTACGTGTGAGGAAATGAGCCGAATTAGATGAACGATTTTTGGATCTTTCTTGTAAAATGAAAAGTTGAACCAAATTTTTTTCTTTCCCCTTCATTTGCTTTTTACCCCAGAGAAATACTTTCAACCAAAATTGTTTCCATCAAGATGAACTTATGCTTCTACTTCACCATGTTTTATTTTCAATTTGAAGCCAGATTAAACTTGATCATCATGAATCAAACAAAGACGAAATACGGTTGCATTTATCATTTTTACTTCGATATTGCAGGTGCATCGGTTGGAATATCATTTTTCTGATAACATCAAAATACACAGATGAAACTTATTGCTTATGTTTGGGCCAGACAATAGAAAATCAATAGGAAAACGAATAACTACATTTATTACTACCATAAATAGAAATATATGGTTGAAATTGTAGTTGTTAATGCAAATGAATGATGAACATTAAAAATTGATGCAATTTTAAACCATATACCCAAAAATGGCAAATTTGATCACTGTATGCTGGTGGTCACTATACAGTGTGGCAATGAAATTCTGAAAAGTGTAATGGTAAAAATTCGCAACAAATTAAATATAGAATGACTTATGTAACGTGTATTTATTATTATTAAAAAAAAATATAGGCTATTTTTTAAAAAAAGTATCAATTTTACCCTTTTTCCTCATTAATCTATTTTCATAGCCCTCCTCATAGCGTTTTAGGGCATGATAATTGTTAGGGTTAAAACAGGTAGCAAGACGACTCATATGTCACTCTCATTTAGGGGATTTCCTCTTTTCTTGCTATTGCAGATTGAACATGGCCACTTTATTAGATGCATTATCAATGGAAAAGCTGTAAAAGATTTTACACCCTGGTCAGTATACAGAGAATTTTTTTGAGGAAAAACATATGCACTAAAACCAATTTATGAAAAGTTCTCATTATAAGTAGATTGTCATTATACAAAAATTAGTCACTTTACTAAGTTTCATTATACTTACATGTATTTCTGAATGAGCCGAAAAAACAATCCAACTCACTTGAGGAAGAGTGGTTCGGAGTGGTCTAGGTGTGTTCAAAATGGATTTATAGGCGAGACTTCATCTTTTGACTTGGCGCCATTTATTCTCGTGTCCTCGAAATGACCGATATGATCAGTGAAATTACAATTATACAAGAAATAGCTCAATTTATCAAAGCGCGTTCATTATAAGAAATGTGAAATTTTAAAATTGTATAGGCAAGCAGGTTTTTAATTAGACATTCAGTGAACAAAATCACGTTATGTTATCAATATTATTATTATATTTTGTTAATTATTAGGGCTTGTGCTAAAATACAACGAAATTCATTTTTTCTGGTTTTTAACTAAGACATTTATAAAATTGGCGATTAAGCGAGAAAGAAAAATTCTATTTAAATAAAATAACCTTTCAAAATAATTTAAGCACAATTTTTAATTTCAAGACACGATCTTCTAATCTTTTTTACCTTCTTGGTAATTTGATTAATAGGCCTACTAGGTTAACGATTTTTTTAGTAGTTCCGTTGATATAAGCTTACATTATATTGCTTTTCTTGGTATATTGAAGACAAAAAAAGCATTTCATGAACGATTAATTTTACATCTTAGATTGTTTTTTATTATGTGCGTGCTTTATTTTATATGTCAAGCTTCCAGTCTAATCAATAAGGCTTTTAAACAAATTTTCACAAAAATTATATAGTTACTGCACCAAAATAACATATGACAGTAGAAAATGTTTAAAATAATTCTGAGTAAAATAATAAACCTCCACAAAGTGATATTTAATAATTGTATTTGGTCTCGATGATTTTTTAAGGAAATATCAACAAGATAACTGCAAAAAATGTCAATCATAGAAACAAAAATGGCAGGGAGATGCTATGCAATTAAACTTTGCTTATGATAGTTAATAACTACTGACTCATTTATACATTTATTCAATATATAAGGAATGAAAATATGGTAAAATTCCCAATTTAGTAGCTGCATAAATAGTGTCGACCAATTGCTAGTGACTTGATTATAAAGGATTCAAAAAAGGGAAATTCCCTAATTTGCAGCTGTGTAAATAGTGTCCACCAATAGCTAGTGACTGAATCATGAAGAATTCATAGACTGGAAATTCCCAAATTTGCAGCTGTGTAAATAGTCTCCACCATTAATAGCTAGTGACTGGATCATGAAGAATTCATAAAGGGGAAATTCCCTAATTTGCAGCTGTGTAAATAGTGTCCACCAATAGCTAATGACTGGATCATGAAGGATTCATAAACTGGAAATCCCCTATTTTGCAGCTGTGTAAATAGTGTCCACCAGTCAATAGCTATAGTGAATGGATCATGAAGGATTCAAAAAAGGGAAATTCCCTATTTTGCAGCTGTATACACCGTAGCATGTTTACAGATGAACATGCCTAAATAATATTTTTCCCTAGTCTCAAGAGTATTATTTTGTACAGCTTCTACTGAATAATAGGCTAAATAATTCTAGAAAATGACTGAAAAGTTGCATTGTGGCAGCTGTTAAGAAACCCTTGAAATCATGTTAGTAAAGATAGAATAAGGCATACAAATCTCTAATAAAAACAATGATATACATGTGAAAACTTAAAATATTTCAAAGAAAATCACTCCTTGTTCACTATACATGTATACACCAGTATACATGTTCACTAATGCCTTTCATTTACCTATTAGCCAAATTAATTTGCTCGTAATATTCCCTGAAGCTTGTCAAGTGATAACGGCTGTCTTAAGAGTTAAAATATCAAGGGTTTAATAAGGTCTCCATATTTCTACTCATTAGTGACATATTAAGATACTTTTCACGAAACCTTTTAAGAGACATACTTCACCATCAATGATCGCCCTTCACATCGATTCAAGTGCGTTGTTATTCAGCGACAGACTCGAAATAGAAGATAATGCGAGCTATTGAAATTTGAAATAAACAAAACAGGACGTGGAATTATTGATTATTATAATATTTTCCATAAAGAAGCTTCAATGTTGCGATGGACGAGGACGTTATTGATTTTACTCAAAAATATATTGCACTATATTGTTCGTCATGTATACGCTTGCTCGACTTCAGTATGCTACATTTCCAATATAGACAAGTTTTTAATCATTTGGTAATTAAAGCAGGTCATAAAACTTACTTATAATGAGCGATTTCTGTTGTGCGACATCATAACATTTAAATAAAGCTTACCAAGTGAAATAAGATGTCTGTTTTGCTAATCACGATTGTATGCATATTTTATTGATATGGAATTTAGATACGATATCATTAATTAAAACTTCGTGTTGCTTTGAGATATGTTCATTTATAATGACAAAAAAATTATTCGTCGATAGATTAATGCAGTATGGAACAGATGGGGATGATTGATTAATATACATTAGTTTATTGCTGAATTATTACTGTCCTAAGCCTAGCTCTCTCTTTGCAATTTTTTTTGAAATTTCACCATAAATATACATATCCTGTTTTAAGGTGTAAAATTCTTGTAACATTCCTGATTTGAAACTGTTTAAAATACCGATTATATGGAATCAAAAATGTCAATCCTGGAAACAAAAATGACAGGGAGATGCAGGGATGTTTGATTGTGAATCCCAATAACTACTGACGGGGAAATTCCCTATTTAGCAGTTGTGTAATTAGTGTAGACCAACAGCTTTATATAGACCAATAGCCAATAGCTCGACATGAAGGATTCAAAAAGGGGAAATTTCCTATTTTGCAGCTGTATACACTGTAGCATATTTACAGATGAATCTGTCTAAAATAATATTTGTCTTCTGATCCCAAAAGTATTATTTTAGACAGGTTCTACTGTATTCTGCATGTTGTGTAATTTGGCATACATTGTATGTTATGGAATACAAATCGTTTTAAACATTCAGCATAGGAGATTAAGGTATAATGAAATTTTAAAATAGCCCAATTTTTGCGCATAAATTGTTTCTTTTATTTTTCGAAAACCTAGGCACATTTACGAGTGAATCCATATCATGTTTGCGCGACAGCGTTCGCAATAACTGTTTCGTTTGATCCATTTCAAATTTTTTTAAGGAAAATGGACTAAAAGTACCTGGATTCCCCATATAAAAATGTAAAATGTTGCACGGGTATGTTAGGAATGACTGGGGGAATATCAGGTTTTCTCATTATACTCGTCAGTTTACTGGATCGTGATTGGTATTAAACGAAATGGAGTTTGCCATTGATTTCAAATTATTACAAGCTTAGTTTCCAAGGGTCGATTCTCATTATGCGCAAAACAGATTCACATCGTTTGAGACTCTAAAACTCCGAATAAATACCGGCAATCTCTTTTTATAGGTGTTTTTATAGATCACAGATTAGATAGAGAAATAGTCCTGCTTTATTATAAACATCAGCTACCGTATTCAATTTTAATGTTTCCATTTGCTCGAGTTTTCATTAAAGCAATTCATCCATGTTATTCATTTAAATAAATCAAATTCACACTTTGCATTTATCTTTATTAAAATAATTAAATTAGCTTAAATTTAGAGGGTGGTTTACCTGGTAGCACAATGCCAGCAAATGTTGAAATGTTTTAATTATTTCTCCTTTATTGGTTTAATTAATTGATGATGATGATAATTACGTGAGGATTATTTTCAGTTTTGCATGAATAGCAAGCCGATTTTATATATTTGTGTAAAATGTTTCAATAAATTACATAAAAATGACGAAAAATAGTCGAATAGCCTCGGTAATCCGAACCTGCGACATACTCGATAATGGGACATTTATCATGTGTTCAATGTTTATTGTGTGTTTAATAATGCAAAACAAACGAGTACGATACAATGTACATAATGTACGTTGACTGTGTGAAGCAATCGGAAAATGTAAGGCACGAGCACTTAGGGAATTTCCCTAACACCCATTGTTTATTCGAGATCGGGGTTTAAATCTAGTATTTAAGGTATTAACAAAATTTCTTAATAATAATTCTTAATAATACAGTTACTTAAATCATGTAATCGCAATCAGTTCCGCTAATCCGACGTTTTTTGATAATAGTGGGATTAAGCAGGGCTCCTTTAACTACAACTACATTGGCAGCACTATTTCTTTAGCCAATGCGCCTGCGTGAGGATACCGTCAATGGGTATATGGTTAAGAGAAGACGACAATTTCATTAGTTTAACGTGATACCACAACGTTTTTGATGCGCATGCGTAATAGTGTGGTTATCGTTATCGTTAAGATTAAGAGGAAACCTGCACAATCCCTCTATTACGATAGGTGCATATCTTATTGATGCGCATGCGTAATAGTGTGTTTATCGTTGTCGTTAAGATTTAAACGGTTGGCAATCCCGCAATACACAGATGTCAGCATGGTTTGCTCGCTTTCAGGGGCACTTGTTTCCCTGACAACTTGGAGAGATATTTACACAACCAATTATTACTGATAGAACAAATAATCCAGTAAATTTCAGTTTAGACTTAACCCTCGTTTAGTTAGCAAACTTACGTTAATTAATCCCCGTTGGATTATCGTACCAAAAAGACTTGTTGCCTCGAGCCTCGTTGCTTTCATCAAATATAGTGGTGAAGGATATATTTTTTTTTCTCTCATTTTAACTCGCTCTCTTAGTAACTCGATTCCTTTAATATTTATAAGTTTTGCTGGAAGACTCCCTGTCAATTCGATTTAATCTCCCAGGCATTTCATAGCGGTAGCTGTTTACAGCCTGTCGAAATTGATAGCGCAAAAATGCACGCTAAAAATATTTTTCCAATGATTTCCCAATGACGTAAATAAATAAGAGACGAAATCAATTCAAAGGACTTTGGTGGATTTCTGGAGAGATTTGTCCTTTAACGTTAAGATTTCTTAAAGGCAGATAGGTGTACGCCTACGATTGGATAAACACGTTAATTCCTCCCAATGTGTATATTACCTATTTGTAAAGGGCTTTTTTTTACCAGATGGTAGGTGGGTGTTTCGGCAAAATGAAAGCAGTTTACTCAAATCCATTTCGGTCTAAGCCATTTTCTTGATTTTAAATGGCCCATTACTACACCACAGTTACGTCGAAAAACTGGCATCCAAAACTTACTCGCATCTTAAAAATCGAGGTCTCTCAAAGCAAATAACTATATGTGCATTTTATGGATAACTTCCGACTTGCTTATACTATTTACATGCTTCTACGGAGATGAATCTTTTGCAACTGCTTTAAATTGTTTGGACCGATTTGTGTCAACATCAGAGACATACAGTAAAACAAGCTAGAATGCAACGTAATTATTTGAAGGCATAATGTATTTGCTTGTTGATTCAATATTGATTTAATGTGTTTCTGACTATCGAAATGAAAATGTTATTTACTATTATTCGTGTTGCCAATTCAACTTGAGCCCTGGAGGCATTGGTTGAACTCGTTTTCTTTTGAGAATATTGGCAGGATCAGAAATAAAATTTATGCTGATGTAATGAAATTTCATTAACCCTTTAAAGCCTGGTCTGCATGTCCGTCTTGCATGATAATAACGACAAAACGATCACTGATGACCTCTGATGATCATGCACTGTCCACATAACGTTACATGATGAATGTAACGATCGTTTTGTTTTCATGATCTAAAGACCACGATTTTGTCCATGACCATGACGACAAAATGTTGACAAAATGATCACTGACGACCTCTGATGATCACTGAAACAGGATTTAAGCCCGGTCTACACGTAACGTTTTGTCGTCAGAGATTGTTTCGGCGTCATTTTGTCGTCATGATCATGCAAGACTGACGACAAAACGTTACGTGTAGACCATGTAGTCTTTACACTGCAAATCAAAATATCTTAAATTAATATGTCAACGAAATGACTCAATGATTCATTTATTTTGTAACTTTTCATCTTAAATTAAGTCGCATTTTTTAAAATAAGAATAACCTGTACATCA
This sequence comes from Xestoiulus laeticollis, assembly GCA_034698905.1. Taxonomy (NCBI): domain Eukaryota; kingdom Metazoa; phylum Arthropoda; class Diplopoda; order Julida; family Julidae; genus Xestoiulus; species Xestoiulus laeticollis. The sequence goes on along the minus strand of JAQGCC010001060.1, from coordinate 18,802 downwards.
AGCAAAGAAATACAAAATATGCATCTTAATTTAAGTTAAATTTGCGAAGATGTATCATATCGTCTTATTTCGTGGACAGATTTTAAGTTGTTTTCATTTGCAGTGTAGGTAACCTTTCCCAGCCTTTTATCAACAGTCTTTATAGGACCACATGACGCTTATATAAAAGTGAATTAAATACTATATTTGTCCTTATTATTTTGCATAGAAATCATAATATTTAATGTTTTGTATATTGGGTAGGAACTGACCCCTCCTTACTGTGTACAACTTCTAATGACACCCTAGCATTTGAGTTAAGATTATGAAGTTATCCATTTTCCCATTCAACTCCACCTGGTGCCCTTAGATACTTATGCGTGATATTTTCACTACACCCAAGCCCCATTACTCAGACTGAAGATATTTATCCGATATATGGGGGGGGGGGAAATCGTTAAATCTTATTTAATATCGCGATTATATTTATTAGGGGAAGGAAATTTAAAAATGGCAAGCAAACATAGCCATTCATCGTTATTTCCTTGGTTGATTCTTTCGTTGCTATAGCAGCACTGTACAGCCGTATTACGAGGCAGTCATTGCGTCTCATTGCATTGACGTTACGTTAACTTTTTTTTTCTTAGTAAATTATACCATGTTAGCTCTTTGTTATATCTGAAAACTCAATCCACATCAAAAATTCTTTATTTGGACTGTTGATGTACGTGCCACGCTTGCAGAATTTTTTTCTTCATGATTCCCTGTTTAACATTTTATTACAATAACTGTTTTAGGTAGTTTTGTGGTTTTAATTACACAGAAAAAATGATGAATTGTTCCTTGTTTTATAAATATTGACGCTTGTGATTAAACTTTTGATTGTATTTTAAAATACATGGCAAGTAAAATCTTAGCATCGTTAACGTTACACTTAAGAATTTAATTCTTCATTCCTTGAAATGTATCCATTCGTTTCATCACATATTTACTTGCATATACAGTACATGTATCAACTCAAAATTGTACACTTTTATGATTCTGGAAAAAAGGTGGTGTTTTTATTGTAGAACAGAAACAAATTGAATATGATATACATTTATGCAAAGATTCACTTTTATATTCTTACCATGCTTATAGAAAAACTTAAAATCTTATAAAAAAAAATTAAAAATCTTTGGCAGTCAAAAGATTTGCAGACACAAGGATCCTTCAAACAAAAACAATATAGAAATGTTTAGCTTTGCAGGAATTGACATTTGATTCTTTTTAATTAAAAGTGCTCCAAAATACTCATTACCGGTACTGATGGAAGTTGGTATCATTATAAAATTAATTTCTAATCACCTTTTATAATTTGCATCTATGCAATCACGGTTATTTTCTTATAAACTAATTTGCCATATTTGTCTTGAAATTGAGCTATTGGAATGAGTGAAAACTCGTTAGGGTAACTAACCCTATATTTCCAAACCCATGTTTCCCAGGTGAATAGTCATTCATTTCGGTCGATGACTAAGTTGCTTGTGGTTTTCTAGCTATAATATTCACTGTTCTAACTTAGTTTCTGAGTTGTGCCACATGCGTTTTATCAAATTTAATTATTGTTATTATAATAGTTATTACATGTATATTCAAGCCAAGGAAGACCAGAAATGTATTTCTTCCTTTTAAGCCATCTACCTCTCGAAATGACGTCAGTAGGGTAAAGAAATATTGGGTGCATGCCCAGAATTACAAAGAAGATATATCGTTTTGGGTTTAACTAAAAATACAAAACTTTTTTTTTGAAAACAAGAATTATGAGATATATTGAATGCGGAAATGCTATACACTTTATGCCTGTATGGGATGACACGCAATAGTTGCGCTCACGTTGCGAATCCTTGCCCATTTATAGCTAAATTGGACTTAATTCGTAGTGACGGAGGCTGAGAGGTGCCTCCGTCACTAAGAATTTAGATGAAGTGCTATGATGACATAATTAATGGTGCCACAATACAAAATATCATAAGCTCGGCCAGCCCACTTAAGCCTCCGTCAACTAAGCATTAATGTAGCTTAATTAGCCTGGCTAATTTTCTCTACCTTAAATGTATATGCGGATCTTGTACATGTTCATACATTATATATGTATTTAGGATACTTAGTTGATAATTGTCATAATATACTCAATTTAAATCTTAATTACGAAGAAGATCTGCTATTAAATTTCAGCCATTATTCATTTAAATTTTTTTTTTTTTTAAAAAGCAGTAATCTTCCAATTTTTAAGCTATTGCGATCTGTTGCAAATTCCTGATAGAAACGGTCAATTAAACTTGATCTAATGAGATAAATTTCGAAGGTTTTTTTCAATTGAAAATAGGCCAGGACTTCGGCAGTTTGGTTACATATCCAATTGTATAGTTGAATGCTGTGTGACGATGGCGGAATAAAGAGACTGGACAAACCGATAATCAGTTTCTGGTCAAAACAAATAAAATTGAAAGTCTTGGCTATGCTTTCAATGGTCTCCAGTGGCTTTTCGCTCGCTAGAAGTATCATTGCGACACATTGGTGTGACCGCTTGAAATTGATTACATATGCCCAGGGAGGTTTCGTCCTTTTCTTTTCAATTTCTCTTTTATGTTTTTTTCACCTTTACTCGCTCCAGTAGACAGTGGTAGTGATTGATTACTACGGAGACCATCGTGGCTTTCGACTTCAAACACTTATGTCCCAAATTGAAAATAATCATCCCCCAAATCACGTTAAGCTCGAAAATTAAGGAATAATACAAAAAAAATCGTGTGAGCATTGACCTCGCAAACCAACAGCAGTTAAGGGACGAAACCAGACTGGATCAGTCTACAATATTTTTTATATCTATATATTTTATTTTAAAAAAGTTTACGATTATTGAAATTATTAAACATATTAGAAACATTGATCAAATCGGAATAACACACATCGTTTACGATTCCGCGTCGTAATCCGCAAGCACGCATGCGCAGGTGCCAAAAGTCGCATCACCATTCGCCAATAAGACAGTGATGTCGGTTACGATCGTAGAACGACTCGCTGCATAATGTTTTTATTAATAGAGGGCCTCCCTTAATGCCCCGTCAACTGACTTACCTTAACGAGAACGCATTGGAAAAACATACAGTGCTGTCAATGTGGTTAGCAATAAGGGAGCATTAAGGGAGGCGTCACAATCTCTCTATTAACATATCGTTTTAAGAAAACTTTAAGATAGGCCTACAGTAAAACCTTGGAAAGTGGCAGGCTCTGCATATTGTGACCACTTTTCATAACTTGGTTTTAGTCCATATGTTTTCCTTAATAAGTATGCTCTGTATAGTGACCAGTGTGAGCCATCTCTTTTGCAACTTTACCATTGACAATGCCTCTAATAAAGTGACCAAGTTCAATGTGCACAGAATGAATACAATATAAAGATAAATAGGCCTACCAGTTCTTAGCAATTTCTTAGTTATGACTTGATAAACCTCCATCAAGATTTTTCATGTGCAGATAAATTCGTTTACAAATATAGTCTGGTTTAAAATGGCTCTTATTTATGAGTTGAATTAAGTGTCGATTTATCAAGAAAAAGTCAGTCTTGAGAAAACACAATTTTAAGGTTGAAGTGTCGTTTTTACCCATAAAGTATTTTCTCAGAAGAAGGTATATTTTTGCAGTGCGATAAGACCAGATTACGATGTACAAGGGTAAGACCATAGCAGACTTTTACATTTTTATTGTCTTATATGATCCCTTATACATGACAACTAATCTGCATTGCAGCTGTATTTCATATTTGATCTTTTCTAGATAAATCCACGTCAAATATTTATTCTTAGAATGCGTTCTAGGTATCATTTTTAAAATGATAATAAACTACCCCGAGGGCCTACACGTTACTGTGCTTTATAATCTGGTTTATAGCTTGTGTACCTGCTTACCCTTGTTTGTCCCCTTAGGTAAATAAAACTGTTTTAAATGAGATTGAAATCATCCCAGATGTATATAGTGTATATATATTAATTGGCCACATGCTGATTTACCACAAGTTGCCATAGAAACGCTACAGGAGCTCATAGTGCGGTTATTGCTGTAGTATTGGGACCATTTGACATTTGTAATATAATAGCCGCAATGGGTCTTTAACAAATTACATCTACATATACATGTATATGTGCATGTACTTGGAAAGGCATCTACATGATTGAACTTAATATTTGTTGCTTATAAAAAGTTGATGCATTTAATAAGGAATAATTGAGGCTATACAGTTTAAAAAACAATAATATTTAAAATGATTGTCAAATTTTTATGCTATACTCTTTTGCAAATCAGCAAATAATATAAAAGGGTGATATGCAAATGAATATCGTTATCACATAGTCATTAACACCACCAAGGTCTGTTGCATAACATCATTCATAAACCTTGCATGATTTAAGCAACACTGTCAATCAACACTATCCTTTTATTGTATAACTTCATCTACTATACATGCTAGCTTATATACAAAAACAATCGTTCTATTCTCATTAATAAACTTTAAATTCGTAATTAATTGTGCCATCTGCATGGTTTTAGTTTGCCAAATATAAGATTACTTAAAATTTTTTTATATACATGTATATATTTTTTTCATAATTGCACAAATGTGTATTTGCGAATTGCCAGTCACACTGTACATTCGAAAAGAGTTCATGCAGCTGGGGTGCTTTGCCCCCCTTGCATCGAAACATTATTTCCTTTTTATAAAATTTAATAACCTCGTTAGTTGAGATAATTAAAATTTAGCTCATTTTTATTGTGTTTGATAAAATCAAACTCTCATGTATTCCATCATTAGTTTGTCTAAAAACTGATATTATTAGGTCAACGTATTGCCTCATTGAAATATTTTTTTGTAATTATTTAAAAGCAAGTGTTGTGAAATGTAGTTGAAATAAGCTTACATCGTAACCTGCGGTTAGTTTTTACCCCTGCTGATTTTGCCATGTTAACTGTCATAGTTGATATTTATTAGAGTTAAATTGGACGTATACTCATAACTATGATGTAACGTTCAAGGCATTAGGAAAATATAAGTAAAACGACAGTGATATGACGGATTAATTCTAAACAACAATCCTTAACAGCAGTTGTCTGACGACTAGATAACCACATATTGTAATTCTTGACTGCATATACATGTAGCCTATTAAAAAAAACAAAATTTCAACAGAAACTAACATACTCTCCCAAACTGATCAAATTCTGTTGGATTCTCATCAATTCAAAATGTTGACTGTTGAGCTATGTTATTTTTTAAAGAGGAGGTATGAAAAATGTATGCACATGCAGCATATTTGTTTATCCACATGCTTATTGTCACATACAGTTTTAACACTTTTAAAAGATATACAAAGGCCAAAACCCTACTTGCCAAAGCTACTTTAGACTCATATTTATTTATTTATTAGTAATTAAACACTCAAAGAGTACTTGGGTAAGTCAATGTTCATCATCCAATGTCTCAATCATATCAATACTCATAATAATCCAATTATTAGGAGTCTACGTTGTGTAACCGTTGTGTATATGATCCCCAAGAGTGACACCATGAAATTCAGATTTCAAATAAGAGAACCACTGATCTAACCTCAAGCCTCTTCAAAAACAAAATTGTCAAAAATAATATCATGTAAGGAATGGACATTTCAATATTGCCCAATGGGGAAACTTACCATTTATTCAGTTACATGACTCAAACTCGACATAATTGCACATTTCGTTTACCCTTGTCTAAGCCCTGGAGAATGCAACAGAATAATATATGCAAGTTGACACTATCCAATAAAGCAGGTCCAGAGACGTTTCTGTCAGTGAGAGAATACAGATGCCATTTCCCAGATCAAAGAAGTAGGGTTTTTTTTTTTTTTTTTTGGCTGGCAGCAGTTCTGGTGCATGAGTAGGTGTTGACGTGCTGCATTTAGACATGGGAAACAGGATTGCATTATTTTATTGAACTCTATATGTCGATCTGAAGTAAGGTCTAGCAGAAAAACCATAGCGTCAGCATGACCTAAAAGCCCCAGAAAACCTCAATTGGCGAGCGAATGTCCAATTGAATTCATGGTCTATAGTTGACACAAATTGTTCCAAATCCTATACAGGAAAATGATGGGGATGAGGTGCCGGATCTATACTTCTAATATGACCATATATTCCTTAAGGAAAGTTCAATGGAAGTGAGTTTAGTTTCTGGTTGACCTTCAAGATTTATTTTTAAAACACACGTTGGTAATGTCATTGGATCACAAATATTTGGATACTTTGATGCAACAGGATCCTAATAATCTATTGAACAGTTCCGCCTGGCCTGGAAATCACACATTCGTTTATATAAATTCTGATCTCAAGGGAAGGTCAAAGAAACCATGGAGAAAACAATGGGAAATGGGTGGGTGAAAGGTGTATGGAGAATTCAATGGAAGTAACAATTTTTGCGGAAGTAGAAGTATAACCCAAAATATCAAAGTTGAATTCCTGCTGCTTGAGAGTAAACAAACGAATTTTTTGTGCCGGAAAAAAGTATGGTCATGTTAAATATTTAGAAAATATAGGTTTTTAGGGTTCTTTGGTAATATATCCACGAGTTTTCTCCCTTATATGGCTCAGCATGAATCCAAACGTATAGCTACCGTTGACCTCGTATGGACATGTCCACAAGGGGGCACTCCTTGTGGCTCCCCTCACTAATTTTTATAGCCTCAGCAAAGTTGTTTTACCTATAGATATAAAGCTCTATCATATACACAGAATATACTGTTTTTTTTTATTTATCCTTCGATGCATATCTTGTATTTTAACTTTAAACGAATTCGTAGTCTGGGATTATTTCTGAGCGCAATGTCAAGTATAGGAAATCAGTACTGAGTTTTTAATCATAAAATATCGATCGTTATATGTGCTAGTTAATTAATGCATTGGACGAAAGCTTGGAAATAGCTCAAGAATTTACACAATTTAAGTGGGAGCAATGTTATAAGGATATTTAGTTTTTGCAGCGAATTTTATGAGCATCTCAAGGAGAAACGTTTTTTGCAGTATTGTATGTAAAAAAATGTGCAACTTGACGTTAAAAAATACAATGCAAAACGTTGAAATAATATTGATGCAGCAGGGTTCCCACAATCCTGAAAACCTGGAATTATCATGGAAATTTTAATAGGCCTGGGATAGGGAAAAAAAAAAGTAATTGATTTTGTAAAAAAATTCAACACATTGGTTTGTCCACTAAAGTCAAGAAATGGGACAATTAATGAGTTAGTTATATATGCATCTCTGGAAAAGGGGAATTCTCCTTTAGAACTAATTTTAACATCATTTTATGCAAATAAAAATCGACATCTACTTTTCACACGTTTTTCACATCGATTTTTGTCTATACTTGTACACCTACATTATATACACTGTACATGTACATATGCGAGTATTTGCGTATTAACCCTCCATATTATAAACGTATTTTAATTATTTATGAGGTTTATATTTATGACAAGGAAAAAAGTGTTTTGATACTTGTGTGCTATCTAAGATGAAGTCAAGGTAGTCATTTGCAGAATATTGTATAGAAATTGCGTTCTGTTGCAGCTTCTATGAACAACCATTGTTTGGAATATTGGAATATTAATTGGCGAAATGGTCAGAAAATATAGTTTTAAAAACAGGAAAGGCAGTGAAACTGAAAATTCATTTTAGTGGAACTCCTGTGCAGTGAACAAACTATAAAATACAAATCATTGTCGTTAAAAATTTATATAATAAAACAATTAGAAACAATTGATTAAATTTCGCAAGCTTCAACTTTAATTATTAAACGTATGCATATATTGCACCAACCAAAACTGCACCTTTATTTTTTTATTAATTACTGGGTATAAAATAATGTCAATGCAATTGGTTTAGCATGGTAGTAATGCAATTTAAGTCGAATAGCAAGGTACTATTCGTTCTATAAAACACGTGATTTTAAACTATTTTCATATTTATCTGTTTATTTTTCAATAAACGGGGAACATATCTATTTGCCAAATACAAAAAAAAAGCATATGGTCGCTTCAAATAGATTTCCACCCCCAAGTCCTTTATCAGGCCATTGTTGATTGTTGCAAGCACCTTACAGTTTAGCTTGCCATGTAGTAATGTAATTTAAGGTATACTATTCGTTTTATAAAACACGTGATTTTAAACTATTTTCATATTTATCTGTTTATTTTTCAATAAACGAGGAACATATCTTATTTGTCAAACACAAAAAACTATAGTCGCTACAAATAGATTTCCACCCCCAATATCATGCCATTGTTGGTTGTTGCAATCGCCCCCCTCACCTATCGTGGGTAAAAGCGAATGTGAATGGTGTCACGAGTTATAGCTGGTAAATTGTCGCTTATTTACAGGCTTCGATTTCTCCCTGTTTACCTCCATCCACGTGGTTTCCCTACATTGTACCTGCTTAGCGCTCTCCCAACCCAGAAACGCTGCCTTGATTGGTTCTTCTCAGGTGCGACAGAGCTTTTGTCCGCCTGCGAATTAAACTGAAACAGCGCTGTTTTCGCCACCACCAAATCATTCGAGAAAACACTGCTTGTCGTCAAGGTGTGATTTTTCCATCCAGAGCGTTGTTACAGTAACCATGTTAAACGACTAGCGAGTCTTCTTCTATTCGGATGCAATAGCTAAATTAAAATTTTTCTTCAGCGGGATGCTGCAGCATCATAAGATGAGTTTCCGAGCAACCGATTTTTTTATAGTTTGATCGTCACCGAGGATAACTACATCTCAACAGATATACCTTGAGGTTGACTACCAAGTTCATGTTCATCAACGTTGGGCCATTGATGGAGATGACTGAAAGAGCTACTGCTGCTGCTGCTGTTCAATAGGAAAAAAGGAGAAATTTCACTATAGGAGGTGATGAGAACGGTTTCGTCGCTAAAAGCCTGTTGCTCGACAAGGACACGAGGGACTTATACTGACTGACTTACCATTGATTTGACACGGTTTTTTGATCGACTCTGTTACAGCAGCGGATTTTTTTTTTTGTGGCTACCACTATGTTTTCTGGCCCTTTGCAAACTATCAAGGCGCAGATTCCCGCCAATATGTGGGTGTATGATGCGCACCAAGAACTCGTCAATAGTGTCAATGGATCGGATTATAAGAGGTTGCCTTTACCTGAAAATCGTAGGGTATGTACATGGGTTTATGTTGTTCATTTACATTAGGAACGGTTTTTTTTGGAAGGTCGTTGGGCACCCATATCTTGAAAGATTTTCTAGCACAGTTCTTCATACTAAATGTACACTGTATATCACTTTGAAAATCTTTAATGAAATGTGGTAAGACGAATTAGAAGGATTTTTGTCATATGTGCTATAGTGATTCGACGTGCATTTTCAATTAACATTGAAAATTATTTCATTTTTTTTATTGATTACTGGGTAATATTCAATAAAAAATGTGAGGCGCTTCTTAAAGCTAAAAAACCAATTGTATGTAATCGAAGGTACAAAATAAGATCAATGTTTTCTACTGCCATTTAACATAAGTTATAGTAGGACCCTAAGGCTAAGGGTCATGAAACTATTGCCTTTATCTGCCATAACGAATGATTTTTGGTAATTTATTTATGAAGAAGTGTATAATGCATGTATGCTATAGATTTTTCATGGCCGTTGGGTGTCTATGTTGAAAAATTCTCTGTTCAAAAGCGATGAATCTACATATGCATAAAACCAAACTTGTATAGTAAATGATATTGGTCATATCTGTAATTTAACTAAGTACTATAGTTACCAAATTTCTAAAGTTTCCCAGTTTAATCATTTATTTTTATATTTTGATTTAAGTAGAAATTTGTGGAGATGAACGTTTTTAGATCAACTTGCAACAAATATCATTATTGTAAAATAGCAAGTTACAATTTTTTATCCACATTCGGCTAAGAGGAGCCAATTTCATGTTTGACTGACACAACACAATATTTCTGTCAACCCATCATTACATGTGAAATTAAAGCTATAGATAAAGCGCCATTGAAACATAGTCATTGTCGCCACAATACAGAAATACCTCTTTATTTACCTATTTGTTATGTAAATATATAGCTTCTCTTTTCAATACATTTGTTAAAAAGTCAAGAAGGTTTATAGTAAAGATCATTGGATGATAAGAATTCCGTTTCACATTAAAAGTAACTAATGTTCTTGTTATTTATAACAAATCACTTACAGAAACACAGTGCAATTAAATGGTATAGGCTACTATACAGTATCATCTTCTGAAAATATATATTTGACAGTTTTGACCTATCTTATGTTTCACTATACAGTTTTGACCTATCTTTTGAGATAAAATAACCACCAATTAGAAAAGAACATGCCAATATGTATGCAATCCCCTTTATGCAGGTTGTTTATAATGTCGAAATCCACCATATGTATTACTCGATTAATAATTTTATTACACGTTTAGAACGTGACATCGAAATTGGTAAGTTATTGACCAATTGTGTCAGGTACACATGTGCTTGACATGGCGATTCTCTGGAGCACCAAGCACGTTGCACCTTTTTCTGAACATATTTTCTGAAGTGTATTCAGCACAGACCTTTTGTTAGTTATCTAATGCGTAATCGCAAATACCTCGGAAGCAATTAGGGACGCCGGTGAGGTTTTTTATCACTTTAATTATCGCTTATCGTGGTCATGGTGATTGTGTCATAGTGTATTTTCAAGGTGAATATGCCAATATCACAATTAGCTGTTGTACGCGTGCTCCTCCTCCTCGTCGTTTTAACAATCACCCCTAAATAAACACAATTTCAATGGTTTCTGCTATAGATTGCTTGCATGGAATACGTGCGAGAGCAACAGGCAACTAAAGTATATGAAACGACGTGGAAATTATCTCACTGGCTCGTTTGCAGGATATCTATAGCATGCTGATGGCTGGCAATAAAGTCAATGTCGTGCTGTTTGGTACCGGCCTATAATACATGGAACTTAATAACCCATATTGGAGGCGGACTACGTGTTTACGGATTTCACTTAACGTTTGGGCTGATAAAATTACTTGCCCACGCTATTTCTTTTAAAAGCAAATTTTGTTTCGCTGGTTGCACATAAACAACAACTAGAATTCTAACCATATTGATCTCTTGCCTCCATATAATCCAACAATAATAACTTATCTGACAGTACATCGCGTTTCAAGATGGCTGCCAAACTGATGCCCACGTGTTCATTTTTAGGTTAGTTACTTCCGTTTCCTTGGCTGTTATCTTGATTTGCAACTACAATGTTATTCTCTGTTGTCATACTGTAAAGCTTGATTAGATGCTCAAGACAGTCATTATCCCTGGTCAAAATTTGTATTGTTATTTGGCACATTGGTTTCTATTGTTGATAATAGGATCATAGAAAAGTTCTATTGGTTTGAACTATTTTAATTTTTTGTTAAATGATCAAGCCAATACAAATCAGTAAAAGTTAATAGAATGATAGCAACTAATAAGATCAATAGAATTTCTCTACTGTTTTTTATAATAATTTTGAGTAGGGATATATTACCTGGCGACCATTTAATGAAATTGAAACCTGTTGGATGTCTTACATTTTTATGATTGCTATGGTATTGAAACTAGGTTTTTAACACTTTTACCTTAAATGTATCCCAATATTTGCCTCTGACTAATTTCTTCTGCAGCTATTTATACTGCATTCCCTGGTCTAAAATTTCATAGAGAACGATATACTATGATTCTATTGACTATTATTAATTTGTAAAGGCTTGATCATTTGACATATTAAAACAGTTCAAGTCAATAGAAAACACAATTTATCTATGATCCTATTGTCAACAATAGAAGCCATTGGATCAAATAACAATGCCATTTTTAACCCGAGTTACCATATTTGTTATTTTTTCAAGAGGATTTAGGAACGATACAATATGCAATACATAATATTCAATTAATAACATTCAATTGAATAAACAGAATGAACAATTTTGAAATTAAGTGTTGACCTATAGAAATTTAATGGAAAATTAACCAAAAGGGTCACTATACACTTTTCCCATTAACATCTATAGTGCAACGTGCGTATATTCTATGTTATTGATCACCTTTTATAAGTACGTCTGTCTAATTTTTAAAAGTTTGTTTTTGGGCGATTGCCCAAATTCCCCCACCCTCTATCTTTCCACCCTTTTTTAAAAAACGTGTACATCATTTATGCACAGCTCTTAAGAGCATTGGCATTTATTGTAAGGAATTAGTTTCAGAAATGTCTTCTTTAATTGATTCCATGTTTATTTATGACCTGAGCGTGCCAGGTAATGTAATCTGAGGATTAAATTGCTTTAAAAATAAAACGGAGGATGGGTGTGGAAAATTCTCTATTTACGCTCCCTTATATAAAATACAACATATATTATTTCAAAATGTGCAAAAACAAATGTAGTTGTTTCCTCAAATGAATAACAGTGTATGCATTAGAACATGTTTAATTACTTGCATTTTTCAGTTTTGTTTAATAAACTACACTTTTGTCAACGTTCAGAATACATCATTGTGCAATAACCCGTTGTTACCTATCAGCTATTGTGTATTTTAAGTGTGTATAACTATAACAGTATTCATTTCTGAAACATGCTCGATATGTTAGAAAGTTTATTGCATATTAGCATTTTAATGTCTTGGCATTTTTCTCCTAAAACCGGTCTATGAAGGGTGATCAAATTCTTATTCATACATGTGTATAACTGAATTTCTATTCTGCTGAGAAGCAAGCTATGACATCACTAGCTGCATACATAAATTGAGAAACAAGGCTGCAGTTGCATTCGAACTTATGTAATTCTAATAGCTTAGGGCGTATTTATTGTAAAACTTAATGAATGTAACAACATAAAAAATGTCAGTCAAGAATTTTGTGTATAGTCCTAATGAGAAACCTGTTTTTTTTTTGTGGTATAATTTCGTTGTCCCATTTGTAGTGTAGTGTGTAATGCACTGTAATCAATAGGTAAAATCAGGTCGTGCTAGTTTGCAAGGCTTAGGATATGTGAACTGAATTATAAAGGTCATTAAATCGCATGCATTGTGCATGTGATGCGGTTTACAACACACAATTCAGCTAGCTGAACGATTGTTTTAACAGTAAATCTATAATTAACTAAAATATATATATTAAGTGCACAAAAACGATAGTGCAACAACAATCGCATTAGCATAACCTCGTGTTTCAAGTTACTCTCAAAGTACATATGGCTCATATTATATCAACGTATGCAACTAATTTAAGTAAACAATTGCGGTAGTTTACATGTAGTTGAATTTTATCCACGCAATGTTCAAGCTATTTTTATAATAATTCTGAATAACCTTTACTATAATAAAATTAGCGTTACATTGCTTATGCATCGAGTTCATTTAAATTAGCGAAGGTAATTAGTACAAACGCATCTCGTATGTTTGCACTACTCTTGAAAATTGAGTGAGCATTTTAATTCATGGTTTATCTCTGTAGATATACTTAAATTCTTGAGATTCTTTAATTGTTTTACTTATTGAAGTGTTCATTAAATGCCTTTGTAAATTTCCTGCATGCCCCCAGAGTATTGCAAACTTCTGTTCTTTGAATCAGCATTTTTTTTACCCTATTATACATGTAGATAATTTCTAGATTTTATTAAAGAATCCTTTAGATATAATTGATGTAAATTCCTTTTACAGCATACAAATTTATCACAATTTTTAAAAAGGTTTGGTTTGGTGCAAAATGTACCTCACGTTTGGTATATCAATCACTTTATATGTAATGAGAGATAAGAACCGTTATACATGTATTTAAATTATTTATCAGGTATTAGCTATGTTTATAAAAGTACACTTTATCCATCTGTGCACAACTTGTGATGTATTCCAAAAGTGAAATGGTAATTATAATTAAGTATATTTCTGAAAACTTTTAAAATATTTTCATGTGTAATTTGATGCCACATTTATGACAACCTTCTAGTTAAATGAACCTTGTCAAAATGAACACATTGTCTGAAAAATATTAATAATTAAATTAAAAAATACAATTTTAATAAGCCCGTCAGTGATTTTGATTACTTTTCCGTGAGTATGTACTTAAGTCTTTATCCTACATCCTTATTGCTCCTGTTTGTTGTAAGCTAAAACACATGTTCTGGTCAATTTATACAGTATATCAACTTACTGTATATTTTAAGATGTTGGGAAGGTCTTATCAAAATTGAAACAACGTTAAACGTCAACTACTAATGATTTTAATGTATATTCTACCTTCGCCATGGCCTTTGGAAATCCCACTGTTGGAGGAAATACGTTATTGAATGGCATGTACATGTTACGATTCCAGCATGTTGATTACATTTATATTTAGCCTATTTCCCTTGAGCCAAAAAATAGGATCAATCATTGGGTTTAAATCCCAGAAGGTTTTAGAAGCTAATATTTGCAGAATAGTGACATTCAATGTCAATATACATTTATTTACTGTAAATTCAAAAGCATGCATGCTATTGTAATTTCGATTGAATCGTAGGTTAACTTATCCATATGATTCAAAATAAGTTATTTTTGGCACCCTTTTCAATGTATGATACTCCTCAACGTACTTGAATAATGGTTTGGTATTGACCGCTCGCCACTGGTTTTTACTGGTTTTGTTGTTTTCCAAATGTGTAATTATAAAACAATTTTTTTGTGGCCAAAAACGTGACGAACCAACACCCACAAAATGACTGGAACTGCATTAGCGCGGTTTGACCACTAGTTTTAGATTGGCATGCATTCTACAGTATAACCGTTAAGTGCCTATTCATGAGCAGTATACAAGTAGCAAGGTCTTGTAGCAGCTTAGGAAAGACCTTACAATAGCAATTAAAAAAAGTGTGGGCTAGTTACAATTAATTAAAATGAATGGTACAAGCTGTATGCACTTGTTCAAACTCTTGTTCTAAAGGTGCATGTACACCAGACTACTTTTACTGCGCAGCCAATTATAAAACTTCGCAGCTTTTGTAAGGGGTACTCATAACTTGTGCTCAGATTGCCTCTCTGCAATGACCTCAAAAATTTCGACTTTGATGGGATTGCAGAGAGCCTATCTGAGCACAAGCTATGAGTACCCCTTATAAAAGCTGCGAAGTTTTATAATTGGCTGCGCAGCAAGCACTACCTTTTAGTTATCTTTTAGAACTACATGTATAGTACCTTTTAGTTTAGTATTCTTATGCTTTTATGTTTATCCTATGAGTTTATCCTTCCTTGTTATATTGATTGAAATATTTAAGTCGTTTTATGTAATGCACGTACATTGTAAATTTTGCTCAAAAACGTTATTTATTATTTAATATTGATGTATTTACAAATAACACAAACTAGACGTACATTAGTTGTCTTGTTTGTAGCATTATGCAATTATGCATACATGTATCAAATTCAATTCAATTTTCTTTACCCTGCAGTCAATAATGTTTGTTCAGGTACTAACAATTTTAAAATACATGTACA
Source organism: Xestoiulus laeticollis (assembly GCA_034698905.1). Taxonomy (NCBI): domain Eukaryota; kingdom Metazoa; phylum Arthropoda; class Diplopoda; order Julida; family Julidae; genus Xestoiulus; species Xestoiulus laeticollis. The sequence continues at coordinate 3,225 of JAQGCC010001060.1, read as the reverse complement.
GTATGCTCATGTACAATTGTAGCTCACACTATTCGAAGACATACATGTACATGTATTAACACATACAGTTTATCCATATTATATTTCCTAATTTACAATATAACATCATTTACTAATTACTAAATAAATTAAGTATACTCCTGGAAACTTTAGTTTAAATTAAAAAAAGTTATTCCATCCTCTGAAATTGTTTTCAATAATTTATGAATACATGTACTTGGTGGTTACAAATTATCTAGTTTCTACCAGTAATAAAAGTAGCTTACTTTCACTGACTACATACTCAATTACTTGAGCATATGGGATTTCCTTGTTACGATTTGCAGTCTGCTGCTCATTAAGTTTTGGTCAAGGTAATGACTAGCGAAATTAAAGATCGAAATCTCATTTTTAAAACGTTTATTATTGCATTTCTAATGGCCGGTGCCAACGATTATCTTTAAATGTATTTGGAGATTAACGTCTGTCTTAATGAGCAATTGTCATAGGTATTGTTCATTAAAACACATTTAATCTTCGAATAAATTTAACCAAGGCCAGTGCAGTTAGTAATAACATAAAGAGCTTATAAATCTTATCAAATACAAATTGAAATAATGCAGTTTTTTGAAATTCGGTTCAACCTTTGCTTATAAAAACTACTATATAAAACTACAATAACAACTTTTTATGAACTTTTTATGATGATGTGCAAAATGCAACGCGAATCATTCAAAGCTGTTCTGCAATTTGATAAAAGAACTAAATTAAAATCCAATTACTATTATTCGGAAGTACATTATAAGTTCTAGTATATCTTACGTAGATCAATGACATTGATATGATTAGAATATCAAAAATTTAAATGGAATACATGTTGTTCAATTTATACAGTATAACATGTATAACCTATTCATTCGAAACGTACATGTACATGTATTATTAAAATGGATTACAGTATACAGTAGGCCTACGTGTACTGTATATATTTTAATGATTTAAAAAAGAAGTTTATTCGCAAGACTTGCAATATATCACTTTTTTGTTCATATTTTGAAATACCAACTTGTTGACTTTTATTTAGTACATGTATTTATATTCGATGTTATTGACGCTAGTGTACGTATCTCTATAAGGAAGTAGGCACATGCCATGTTTTTTAACACTTGCACTGTACAAACATTGACTAAAACCGGCAAATTCCAAAAAAATCGACACAATTTGATAATTTACTGTATACCTAAATAGAAAATTATCAGAAAATAACATACAGTACCTTATGTTTTTGTTTGTTTTCGATATTTACAGTATATGCCCTTCATATGTCCATTCGACAGATGTTGCAATGAAAATAATGTACAATGTACCTACTGTAAGTTACATGTACATGTATCTTTATGGATACATCAGTAAAAATTGTATGTGTATGCATTTATTTTACATTAATGTACTAGTATATGATAATACAATGTGGTTGAAATTCACGCTTCATAGCATCTTGTACGAAGTTATTAAATAGTGTCGAATATGTTTCGTACAGTACAAAGGAAATTGTGAAATTGTTTAATCTAATCGGAGTGGATTGTAAAACACTTAAGCTTACAAATAAATACGATAACATTCTAAAAATTGTAAAATAAACAATTTACTTGAGAAACAAAACAACATGAAAGCCTATACTGTACACACATTATTATTGCTATAAGAACAATTTAAAAAAAAACAAGCTGTATAAAGAGCTGCATTTCGTAATATCTGTGTTGATTATATTTTTTTAAAGTACATGTTTCAGGAAATAAGAGTGAATTTTGATTTATAATTTTTAGAAGAAATCAGATTACTATGCAGTGCAAATTACTTTCTTTGATTCAGTCTCAAGATTATACATTGTGCATTATTTACATTATTTATCATTTGCGAGCTTTATTTCTCCCAATTACTCCCAATTTATCTGATTAAGACAAATTAACGCTGCCCAAACTTCAAATAGAAATAGCATTTACACGTAAATTGATTTTAAATGCTAAGTAAGCAAATCAAATATTAATTTATTGGTGACGTTTACAATTGCAACATTTTCAAGTAGTTGAGAGCTCCACCTTTTTTTTTTTTCCAAGGCTGTAATTTTGGATTTTCCATGTTTTGGTGGTTTGTTCCCACTTTTTTACCCGGTATTGCCTTTCTCGGTTGTATAATCACATTCAGTACAAATATACATGTATAGTCTCACATCACGCTAACCTAAAAAAGGCTAACAAACCATAGCTGGGCAACGAGCACGAATATTGAAATTAACTTGAGGCCAAACATTACGTGACACTCGTATGCCATGCAATATGAAATGAACCAAAGTTGCAAAATGTATTATTTAATTAGAAAAGCCCGCTATCGCCAGAAGTCGATTAAAAATAAAGTTTGGACAAACAACAGGTATTTCTTGTTTTTTTAGCTCGTTTAATCCAGTTACCAACCACTGTTGACATGGATATTGTCCCCTTAAAGCTAGGTGCACGTACTCCACTTTTTTTCTGAATATTTTTGAATTAAATGCAGTTTTTTTTTGCTGTTCCCTGATTGCACCTACTGATAGTGTGTACTGAACGACCTTGACTAGTTCATTACTTTGATTGCAATATTTTAATGCCTACCTAACATGCATGGCATTTCAATGTGTGGGCATTGCCATTCTTGCTTTTGAATTCCTTAAGTAAAATTAAGTTTTATTGTCTCCGGTATTTTTTTTTCTCTCTTCAGTATATCGAGATCATTGGAATATACAGTATTCCTTTAATGACCTTCATTGATGTTGCATTATTCACAACAGGTTTCAAGTTGGACAATCTGCTAATTTACATGATTGCATCGACAACTGATGGCAATCCAAATGCTACTTTCAATTTACATGTGCTTTTTTCCATTTCTAATTTTCCTTTAAAAATAAACATGATTAGACCTTATCTGACAGACTAAGACAATTCATTTTAAAAACATACAGTACATGTAGGAAAGAATTCTCTCCCTTCATCGATAGAACCTATACATGTAAATACAGTGCATGCAATCTACATTAATTTGTTATATTTTTATGATTACTACCAGTTGGGGTAAACAAGTAGTCATTACAATTTCGTACACTTAATTAAGCTTAATACCAGACTTAACCAAGTTAAATACAATAGGGGTACTCAAGTTGAGGTTCGTAGTTGTACAATCTCGCACTTTTACGTGATTTACGAAAGTTGTAAA
>JAQGCC010001059.1:0-27135 GCA_034698905.1 Xestoiulus laeticollis | reverse complement strand
AAGGAAAATTCCCCTATATACATTCTAGGGTATAATTCCTTCAACCTTTAAGGCACTATTACAGTATTATTTACGGAGTTTTTTAACAGTGTATGATGTAAAAGATTAAAAACAATTTTCAAGAGATTTTATTATGCAGTTAACAAACGTGTCAACAAAAGCAAATGCAAACATGTTGATGTCATGCAATATGTGTGCATTTCGTCGCCTCGTTCATTATCAAAGCAGGGCTCGTATTATTTTAAGAAGACGCTAGAATAATAAAACATTAATTCAGTTAGCAGTAATTTTTTTCTCTCGTTAGAACTAATCAGAGATTATATTTACCCTTATCCTGAATACAAATGTCATAATAGCACCAAAACTCGATTCTTAATGGCATAACAATTACATTACCGGAAATGACCATTTCCATGTCCATTCCAAAACGTTAATGAATCACAAATACATAAACGTATTCAGCAATGTGTAGCATTTTATGGATAATTAAGCCGACAAGATTGTCAACCAAGATACTAACGGATTAGTAATTAACCTAGATAAATCCGAGTATTATATACAGATAAGTAGCTGATAAACAGTGTTTCTCGTACTCTAATGTTGATGAGAAAGTCTATTAACAATCTCAGAGAACAATGTTTAATTTCAGTAAACATTTTCACGCCATCCTATATGCATCTACCCGCGTTTGTATTTAAATGCAAGGACAAATCCAGAGGTAATAATAATAACCATCATGGAAAATGATATTACTATAAAAAATGCTTATGTTAATCTGGCACTATGGGTCATGGAGAAAATTACATAAACATGCTGGTAGAATCAAATCCAGACGATGCATAATTTCGAAGAGTATATATAGTTGACTGTTAGTTAAGATGCTACTAAAATATTCTTAATGTAATCGCAACAAGAAAAGTTAATATATATATATATATATATATATGTATATATACAGTATGTATCATTTATGATACATGATTGGCATCAAGATAGACCTACAGTCGAAAAATTCAAACATAAATTTTGGTAATTTAATTTCAAATTTCTTAAATTTAAATATCACACCATATAACTACATGTATTATGTGCTATAAAATATGATATTTAAATCATATTTTGCCATATCTAAAATGATGTACAAGTAGTTAATCAAAACAGTAAAATTGCAATATTTGGCATATTAGTTTGCTTAGAAAAGGGTATTCTGGAAACATTACGTAAATAGTCTCTGATATTACATTGGTTCCAAAGTTAGTATTTTTGAATTTGTCAGCCAGCAACAAGAAGTATGGAGAACATCACTTGTATACTGAATGTGAAAATGTAAAAATAATTTTTTTAAAGTATAGAACATTATATATAGTTTCATAGAAAATTCCTAAAAGCCCTTTTGTCGTTTGGTTACATCACCTCAAATGAGTTTGAGTGACCTAGCTATAATGTATTATAAACCATTTCTAGTTTATGAATTATTCCAACTAGGTAGTCTTATTCAACATTCTAGGTTAACCTTTAATGCACTTCATTAAATTATATCGATTATATGAAAGCATTCCACTTAGCAATTTAAAATTATCGGCATTTCATTTGGTATCCTCTTCAGGGACGCATGACCAATGCTGTTAGCAACCCAAAACATGCCATCTGAGGTAAATCAAGCATAAATTAAATTTGACCATAATTTGCCTAATATGTATACACGTTTGCATAGCAACACGCTACTTTCCATCTGAGCTTTTGCATAGAAAAATGGTTAAAGCCCTTTCAGTGATAATGATGATTATCGTCAAACTCATATTCCCAAATTCGTTTCTATTCATGCTTGAACCGATTAGCAACAAGGTTTGAAAACCGATCAATAGCATTAAGCAACGTTAAGTCTCAATAATGCTATTATTTCGCTTTTTTAAGTAATGAAAACTTATTACAGCCTTAGCAGGGCTTTGCCCCGATCGTTGGCCAGAGTTAAAATAAGGGGTTATTATGATCTAAATCCTATATTTTTAAAGGGTAATTTATAAAGGTAATTATTTGTTCATTACATTGTAATAATGATGCAACGGATCTGCTTTTCAACACTAAATATCCTTCATCTCAGCCTTGACATTAGTCTAAGTCTTAAAGGTGGGCAGTGGATGTCTTGATTGCTCAAAGGGAACATATATACGCTCAGAAAATGCAAAAATATTGCAGTTTGTAAAGCTGAAGGCAAAAGTCAACAGTCTCTTGGCATAAATAATGGCTTTTCATGACACTATAATGTATATGCGACATCAAGAGCCTCTGGAAGGTTCTGGGAAGTAATCTGGTAGTTAACGAGAAAAGATATTATAAGTCTGATGAGCAAACAATGTAGCAGTAACTTGGCACTAAAGTGGATTTCAAGGTCAATAATCATCAGCTTTCATGAATAACTGTCGGCTATATACAGTTTTACGTACAGCAAGAAAAACAAGACTTGTACAAGCTCTTACCATCGGGTAACTGGCAAAGAGATTGATCGACAACTATAAATAAATTGAAAATTTATGACCATTCAAACAAAACAGATTACCAAAACATGGGAAATGAAATTCACCCTACTATTGAGAGTTCCCAAGAGGATTTGCCTTACCGTACAATTTATCCATCGTCTATATGCGAAATTACAAAGGCTATAGTCAATTAAGTGACCCAAATGGATTATTTAAGAAAGTACTACCTTTATATGTAAAAAAATGTCACCTCCAGAATTGAGACATTTGTCCTATTATTAACTAACAAGCGTGGTGATTCTATACTTGTATACAAGTCTCAGGATTGTTGCATCAGAATAAGTGCATGTAATTACTATATTATACTTGCACATCAGTGGATGCAGACGTGGTAAAAAAAACTCAAATTACTATTCCTGGATACCATAAGGTCACATAGTCACCATATCACCCCATGATCACCATCTTGATGGGCCCTCTGCCTTAGACATTAAAGACTGCAATGCAAGCATCCTGATTTGCCATCTTCTTAGGGTAATAATATGCTGAAGTATGTATAAACGGATGTAGAATTGCATGGAAGCATACCTGTACATATCAATGCACCCGCACTTTATGTGCCATTTGCATCCACTATATTTGTGCGGGCGCATCGTCTAGCATTTGGTGTCTAAGGCAGAGGGCCCACCAAGATGGTGAGCATGTGGTGATATGGTGACTATGAGACATAATGACACGTTGCACGAGGCGATCCTATAAATTTCCGCGTAGGCCTACTCGTCTCATGCACATTCCATGGTACGCTGCAAAGTCGCTATATCACCATATGATCATCATCTTTATGGCACTCTGCCTTATAGGTAATCATAATAAATCTACAAATTTGGAATCACGAGGCTCGTATCTCATTGAGACAAATACCTCAATGCTAGCAGTAAGCTTAATATTACTGACATAACGACAATAATTTCCTAAAAAAATCATATTGGCACTCACTATTATTGGATTGGCCTATAGGGCAACAATAATGCCCGAATAGTGGATGGTATCTTAAGGTTGACTAAATGAAGAAATGAAAAGTGTATTTCTGCATGGAATTTCGAAATTATATTTAAGAAAATTTACGGGGTATTATTGTCGTGAAATACTAGTACATATGATATTGTTAATTGCAAATTAAAAGTTAAAATTTCACGATGCAGTAGCAAAACTTTTTCTGGATAAAATGTGCGTTTAGTGATTTGAAATACATCATAATTCAGGATATAATTTCACATTTGAATGAACAGCAAATGTTAAATTCGATGATGATATATTGCTCCTCCACCACTAGTACGTCCGAGTTACCACACAAGAGTTGTTTTGAAAAATCGATAAAGCGTGCTTTTGGAAATTATTAAAAAATACCGTGAGTTTAAAAAACCTTAAGCATGTAATTCACTTTCATAAAACTAACACAGCAATAGTGTACCAATTGTATAGCAGTTCTTCCATATGTTTCTGGTATCAAAGGCCATCAGCTAAAATCAAATTGTACAAACGCTATTGAATATCATATTGTACAAACGCTATAGTGAAAATCAATTTAAAATTAAAATTAATTAGTCCATAAATACACTGCAAATCGAGTCAGCTGCAAACAAAAAATTACTAAATAATGAAGACCTAATGATAATGCTAACATTTCATCTGAAGAAAAATTCTAAACTTTGTAGTAGAAAACCAACATCTTTCACATAATAAAAATCGACCAGACTTCAGTTTTGTAGAGGAGATGGTCATTTCTCAACAAGGCAGAGCACCCTTCGAAAAAACCATCCATTATACACTTTGGTCTTACAGATACATGTACATGCTTGCTGCAAAAATAAATCAATGGTTTCATCCCACTCAGTATACTCATTTCATCTACTAAATATATACTTGTAAGCCATATTACTCAATTTCAGATGTAGGTGATGTAGGAAGAGTGCAACTATTCCGTATGGCCCACATTTCAACCACTAAGTCTAAGGTTAACCTGGAATGTGGTTAATTTTACGTTAACGTCATCATTATTTTAAACAATTTCTCAAGGATTACTAAAATGAAATAAAACATCGTGGTGACGTCATAGAGTCAGTGGAGAAATATTGCAATGCTCGTTTATTTGTTTTAAATATATAAATTTGGGGCAATAAACTTCATTACAGTTTTATTTACGACTCCAGAAGACAAAAGTTAAATACATTAAACATTTCCATAATAAAAAACAATTTCAGTAATCTTAAATAAAAATTAAAATTAGTTCATTATCTAATGAAAATCAGATTTTTTTGCTGTGAGGGTGTTTTTTTTTTACGGTTAAAAAAATATATCTCTACATCACTTGTCAATGATCAAATTATATATTAGCGAATAAAACGATTTAAAAACCCATGCTCGAGTCAAGTAAGATTTAGAAGACAACATATTTGTTCCACAGCTTCCAAGAAATGCATATTTATTTTTATGATTTAATATATGCCTGTTATTTGTAAAAGCCTATATATTTTAACTGTCTAATACGCGTAATTCATTTGCATATAATATTCACCTTTTCCCAGAAATCTTCTTATTTGTCAGAAAAGTTTATTCTTGCAAAATCAACTAATTTAAAGCATGTATAATATCATCACATTACACAACGGTACTTAATCTGTCAAAACGGTTTGAAATATAAAATGAAGCTGTTTAGAAATGAAGCCAACAATGGATGTTTTTATAAGCCTAGTTTTATCGATATAACACGACTGAATGGAAGATGACGAGAATGGAGTTGTCTGTTGATTCGTAAAATAGCTCCAATTACATCCTCTTAAATCCATGATAATTTTTTTTAATAAAAACCATAAAAAGCTCAGCGTCTTTTTGGAAGGATCATGCCAAGGTTTTATGAAAGCCATAACAAACCTGGCAATAAATAGAATCAATTGACTGCACTTTAATAGTCAGGTTCAAGGGAAAAGATTACTGCCCATCAAAATTTTATGGAGTTGTCAAGCCCTGACACAATTCATATCTATCATGAGGAAGCCGATAAGTGCGACATATAAAATTGATAGCTTGACAGAAAACTAATGTTACGAACAGTTTATCCTTGAAAAATATGAACGAATGTATTATCATAAACTGTCATTAGTACAATGACCGAAATTTAACATGCATACATGGCAGCTGCATTTATAAAAAAAATATAATACGCATAAATATTAAAAACTATGCACATCAGATATTTCAGTTGACATCACTTATAATAGATTTGTTAAAAACAATTTGAGAAAATAGCTTGCGAGATAGTTTGTCTCGACCCTCAAAATAGTATGGCAAACCGTGGTTTCGCAGGAAACTATCCTATTCTCAACAAATAGTTCAAGTTAAAATTCGTTTGTAACGATATTTTGTAATGAATCAACTTATAAACTCTAAAACAGAATACTCGAAAAGAACCTTCTTTTTAAACTAAAAAAAACCCCAAAAAAGCCAAATACATAAAGAAGAAAAAGTATTATTTCTTATGTATGTGCACATGCATAACGTTTGTTTGGCAATAACTTTATAGATCTACTTAGCTGATTGCTCCAAAATTTTCCAGGAGTGTATTTAGTAGCCCAGAACTAACACAGGAAGGTTTGTGATCCCAAAAATTTTAATATTTTCTCATAATCGCTCATTTTATACTTATTTTTATTCCCAATATGGCCGCCTAATTGGCTGAACAGTGTACGTTATGTAAAAATGCAATATAACCCCTTCACCCTTCTCGAATCACCAGAAATTAGCTTTTTTATGCGATACATTATGGCTAAATCATGCCAGATGATTGTGTCCATAATGCACTGCTTATAGAAATCGAATATATAATGAAATGTATAACAGAGGCAGATTTGTGTATTTCGGCTAGTAATTTATAAAACAGATTTTTAAAACTTTGAATCAACGTGAAATTAAGCCTAAATCGTTACATCAACAATTGGTCAGAGATGGCGGGACATGGAAAGAATGTGTAGTGCTGTATACTGCAGAATAGACAGTGTAGTGCAGTGATGACCCTGCTATAAAATTCCTATTTTATAGAGCAATCGTATTTTGATGCAAGTCTCTATGTTATTGTCTATTGATTACTTTTCGGTATATGGCCCAGAAGCAACATCAAAAATAGAAATAAAATGGAGTAATAAATCCAAATTCCCGGATGTGTCAATAAAACTCGATTGACTTGCTACAATTTATTTCTATTTTAATGGAGAAACATCAAAAGTCACACCACCGATATAGTGGTCGTATAAACTGTAAGAACCAAGATAAGTGTTTCTGCCATGGATGGTGCTTGTATTTCAAGCTAATCACAGTATATGACCCCGAGAGCAAGGAATGAAGACGTGTATATGTACGAAAAAAAATTTGCTAAAATTGCATCATATAGCATTATCTCATAAATTTAAATCCCTACAGAATGCATCATTGCAAAATGATCTAAAAATGTAACGTGTTTGAAAAGATAAGCGTCTGCCATCATCTCAGAAATGCCAAAAAAGTATACAATCAATCACACAAATTGATCAAATAAGCTTGCCATATCTCTTAGATTTCTTAGAACATTCTTATATACCTTGGCACATTACTTCCGAGATTCATCTCAGTTTTATTCATGAAGTCCACATGCCAACATCCCGTGGCCGTATTTTAGAAGAGTATACAGTGTATATATAGACTTTGCTTCCTATTGCTCGTTTAAACTTTTCAACCTTGACAGGTTAAAATAATGTTTGAGAAAGCTAAATCGCGGACAAAAAGTTTTATATTAAAACCTGACGATGTTTGTCACAACATCATGCTGTCACATAAAGCTGTCATTTCTTTATTTTCCACAAATGCTAAATATATCAAGTAACTCAGCGTTAGATGCTAACATCCCGAGGCCCATAGTTTTTATTTGACAACGAAAGCACGGTTGATTTGGTAGCTTTTTTCCAGCAAATTGTTCTTAAACGTAAATAAAAGATTTTTAAATGTCAATAGAAGGTGGCCCAAAAAAGTGATAACATACACTGTATAGTAGAAAAAAGTTATTTAGTATAATTGAATTATTATAACGTTTTAATTACGCTGATCAGAAAACATGTTATTAAACTACATAGTGTATTTAAGATATTATGGGTACAGTAAAGAATGTTTTGAATTGATTATTTTACATTAGTAGGAGATGTTATAACTTTTTTGGGCCACCCTGTATACATTATAAAAAACTGCTATGCTCTTCAACTTAAAAACAGATACCCATTAAACTGTTAGTACTACACACAAAAACGTTGGTCTAAAATTAAACATAATGTTGAGCTCTTTATGAACATACCAACATTGGGTTAACATTGGGTTGAACTTAAGTAACAACCAAATGTTGGTTTAAATCTACCCAAACCAAAGTTGGATCACAGTTATTAACACAGGTTTTGAAAAATATGCCTAAGAATTGGGTAAATGTAAGGTTTGTGTTATTTTTAATCAAGTCATAATTGGGTAACTTTATTATAAATAACACAAACCTAACATTTACCCAATTCTGGGCATATTTTAACCAAAACCTGTGTTTACAACTGTGACCCAACGTTGGGTAGTTTTAACCCAACATTGTGTTGTTACACTTAAATTTAACCCAATGTTGGCATGTCCATATAGCACTCTAAAATTCAATCCAATGTTAACCCAATGTTGGTATGTCTAATGTATATAGCACTCAATATTTTTTAGGTTGAAATTTAACCCAACGTTATTAGTGTGTATAGGTACACGACGCAATTAATGCTTAAATTTTGCTTGCAACATGTCTGCTTAGATCCAAAATTGGTATATTTTGTTGTTCATTAACAGAATTAAGCAAGAAGGCTAATACAGAATTACTTTGCATACATGTAATGTACCCACGTGCTCATTATTGAAATATCCACTATGGCATATGCGTCATTTCAACTCATGCATTTCACGACAATTAAGCCATTGAACTAGTCAATCAGGGCACAAAACTCATTAATAAATATGCTTCAACAAAGTTTTAATAAAGCGACCAAATATTTTGTGAACATTTTGTCATCCATGCACATACAGTGGAAAGTTGTTGTAACAGTCTCGATTGTTTATGAAACGTGATTTCTTAGAATTTATTAAAGGCATTTCATTATCAATTCGTACCACATAGCCCAATAAAAAGCAGAAGGGAATAATGTACAAATTGGGTTATGTTATTACTTTTCATAGAAATCGGATTGCAAAATGCCAAGTGCATTGATGAAATTCCATCTCGCTTGTATTGACTACAATATCTGAACATCTTTCTGGTATAATGAATTTGTTTGTTTGTTGGAAGATGTTTTTAGGTAGACAAGGCGAGAATACTAATTCTAGATACACAGGCTTTTAAACTTTGTTCAATCCGAACAGAAAAATCTCATGAATATTCTAACAAAATTTTTTTTTTAATCTTCCGTTATTAAATTTATTATTAATTTTATAATTAGCTTATAATTTTAGGAAATAATCAACAACAAATATTTATTTAAAAATGTGGTTATTTTGGCATGGGTGGAATACCAATGCATTTTTTTTTTCGTTTAATTTCATAAAAGGTGATAGCGCATGTAGACCCCGATAAATAAATGTATACGTTTGTATATTTAAGCGATTTTCTTATATCAAACTGGATATAAAATACACGTGTGGCTTGCATGATTTCCGGTTTGAAATTTGGTTTTATGAAACGTGCATCTGGTGGCCTTATGGTCATATTTCCATATTCGACAGAGTGTTCAAAACGTCCAGTGGTCAATTCCGGGTGTCTTTCATGACAAGATATTCTACCTCAAGACATAAAATTCATATTTAGAGAAAAAAAGCAATAAAATTATTCGGTGAAGAAATTTAGTCATAAAAATTGGGTTCATATTGAACCAATTTCCTGTTGTTATAAACCGATAGGCCTGGCACATGCAAAGTTAACGCATTTTGAGGTCACTGAACATGAATGAAATAATGGTAATCCCAAAACTGTCTAGAGACCATTTCATATTGTAGCAGCAGAAAGCAAAGCTTACATTCATTTCCTGTTACAAATAGACCGAAAATAGCACTAGAGGTCTTTCATTAAAGACTGCATCAGCATATGTCTAATGCGATAGGATCCTATATACATGTAAGTTACCTTGCAAAATTTAGTCATGGAAACGTATTGCTGTTTTTTTAAAAATATGTCTAGATGCAAGCTATTTTAAGTAATATACAGGGTGTATTTGTAGATGGTTGTATGTAGAGTATAATTGCAAAATTTACATGTTAGCATAAATGTCTCCTTAACATAAAAATGTAGGAAAACCTCCATGATAAATGTCCTCATTCATGGTACATGCATCAATGACGTAACATTATTATTTGGCATTTATACTACACATCAGCAACAAACCCTGTAAATTTGGCAATTGACTTTTGGTACACCCTGCATACATGTTGTATTACATTGCATTTTATCGGAAATATAATATATGATCACGAATTCTATTATCTCTTCACTGTCAAAATATAATTCGAACAAATTTACGGAAGCTCAGAGTGGACAGGTTGTGCAAAATCTTGCAGTTAACTTACATGCACATGCATGTAAACGGGATAAATCTGTAAATTTGCATAGAGGTATTGTGCTGCAGTAGTACAGCTAGCTAAATAGAAATAAAAAACACATAAGGGTATATTTGAGTAAATTAAAATGGATAAAAATACATAAAAGATAAAATTTCGTGAACGCATCTATTAATTTGCTTGATAATATCGTTTTCCAAATAAATGACATTTTTAACTTCCCTAACTTTTCTAGTTTTGAAAACAATTTTCCTGACCAATCCAACGACTATGAATTAAAAAACGTGCATAACTAATGTCGATTTTTATTTATATAAAAATGATATTCAGATGAATTGAAAGAGAAATTACCAAGTTATACAAGCAGGGCTGGCCGAATATTGCATCTCTTTACGTTGTGATAAAACTGGCTATTTGAAAACAAATGTAATATTTGCGTTAAATTCCCTTAATTTTTTTTAAAAACTAAATCACTTTTTCCAAATTATACTTCAAGGATTATCCTGACAAGTCGCATCAGAGCAAAAACTTTTACCAGTGCACCTATACTTGGTAATATCAACTAATTGTAATTTACAAAATGGGGGAACGTTTAATGGGGGATATTAAAAGCCAGGTTCACATGGCTCAATGCAGTACATTCCATCTATTTATAGCACTAGCGAGCTTTCAATTAAATTAAAATGCAACACCGCTGCAAAAGAGATTATCTTTTGGGCGATGAAAACATTTCCATTGACGGCAATTTGCACTTTCTCATTAAATCGGCTTTACATTAACTATAGCTGCACAGTCGGGATTAGATTAAGGATTAACGGCGAATAATTTACAAGCTAGTTGAGCTAATTATTGATTGTAATCTGTCGATAATGGAGTTTAAATGCACAGACAGTTGTTCTAAATAGCGGTCGAAGAATGCAGAAATTCAGGTTGTGAATACCATTGTGTCTAGAGTATATTTTAAGGATTATGCAAAACATACAACAAATAGTCCACTGTATGACAGTGACGACACACTAAACTAGATTTAAAATTGTCATTGCACACCACTAAAGATTTCATCTCATTTTAGCTATAAATGTATGAAATAAATTAAAATCATATTTTAAAAATTAGAAGTACATGTATAAGTAGGCTACATATGAGGAAAGGAAAGGTGGTTTTACCCTGTCATAGATGGACTCATTGTAGCAAAGTACATATATGTATGCATTGTACGAATGCATGTTTGGATACTTTATAATTTGATGTCACTTTACATGTGCATGTGGCTTATATATTTAGTGGTTAATATTTTAGAATCACACAAACCGAAATGCTTCCTGGAATATCCTCACTCATTTCATATTCCACTGTTAGACGGTATTTGAGAGGCCCAGACATGTTTCAAACTGAAGTGTTGTACATGTGTTTAGTTAATGACCTAACATGTTTTAAAACCATGAATACTACTGACAATTTTAACAATGTATATTTTAATTTGTTTTAACCAGGTATTATACCATGTTAAACAAATTGCATCGACCTTGATGAAACTTAAGTGAACTTGTTATCCTATTCTATGTTTGATGAATGTCAGATTATTGCTCTAGGGCGCATCATGTGAGTTTTAAAACAATAACTTTACAATTAACCACATCAGATAAAGCCTTCAAAAAAAAAACCCATACAAAAATAATGAGCAGAAAGTTAGCAGAAAATATCAGAGTGTAATTTATGAAGAAACTATTATGCAGAATTCTGAAAACAGAAAACATGGGTTACAACTTTCAACCATAATTCTGCAGAATTTCTTGCAAAGATACATATGCAGAAATGTGTCTGCTGCATTTTCCTTTCTTGTAGTTAGTTTTCATTACACATTGTATAAATATCATTATACTGCATAAGGTACCATATATAATGCCAAGTGCAAGTTATAAGAATTCTTCAAACAATTTTTTTTTAATTTACCAATTTTAGTTTCTGCAAAAATGCATCATAATTGATTACTTCAAATAAAGGTACCATAATTCTGCAGACGATCAGCCGGGTGAATCCTGCAGAATTCTTAGAGATTTTTTTTGTATAGGAATTATCAGACCTTCAAGGTTGATTTTCAAATTTGCATCAAGTATTAATGTTCTACAAACTGCACGTTCAGAAGCAACAAGGATGCCAAATAGTGACATCAAGATAAATTTAGACAGCGTGCTTTATGAATATACAAGTTAGTGATCCATGTACTAATGTGGAGCAAGCAAAGTTCATGATCAATAATGGGTCGCTGCTAGGCTAATTTTAGTTACATGTTATTTGTCACAAATATTGGGTCATATACATTACCTACATGTATTCATGTTCATTGTATGTGAAGAATACACAAGCAAATAAAGGCTATTGTTGCTATTTTCACATAAAAAACATGAATGCTAGCGAGAAGCATTCGTCACAAAGATATAATGATTCTGATTCATATTTAATAACGATGAATTCATTACTGGTTTCTAGCTCAATAACTATTATTAACGATGCATTTCTGGCATTTTTATTGCCAAGCGACGCATTAAGCACACTATGGCGCTCGAGCTGCATGCAATTGAGTTTAGATGAGAACACTTTCAGAACCAATCTCTTCATTAAGGAATGCAAAGTTTGTGATTTAATTTTCCTGACAATAAAAAAATACCAGGCAGTCATGTAATGTATATCGGGGAAAAAATATTTTCGCATGCCAATTACCTCTGATTTTTTTCCACCCACAACACACAGAAATCGATATTTGAGCAGTCAAATGCATGTGATTTTTTCTGTCAGGATAGAAACCAAACATGTCAAATTGCTTCTTTGGTTTTGGCAATAACAAAATGGCCAGAGGACTTTCCGAATTATGAGAAAAAAAATCATTGATCCGTATACAGTACATGTGGACATTAAATTGCAAAGATGACTTTTAAATTACCTTTCACAGAAATGTTTATTTGAAATCATTTCGTTTTGCAATAACAAAAATGCGGTTATAGCGCAAGTACGTTTATATTAATTCAAAGCGCATGCAATTTAATAAAACTGACATTTTTGACGGACATTTGTATTATTTTAGAAGTTTAACATGTAAAATGCTGCTTTAGATTTCTTTTTATTGTTTATCTGTCGATATTTCAAGTTTTACATGTACATGTACATGTAGATACAGTAATATCCCAAAGATTCGTGACTTCGCCAAATTTAAAGTTAAAAACAGATTTTATTTGGATTGCAAACCATGAATAAAGGTGATTTTCCTGTATTCCAACAAGCTATTTTCTGTTTTTAAGTGAAGCGCCGTTACGATATTTCCACTTAACACGTGAGGTAAACTGTATATTTAGATGAAATGCTGTTACGATTTGACTAAGGTGATTCAGTTTCTAAATGCTTTAGGATAGATATAAATCCTTTAAAATGACGTCACTCCCGCATGTAATGTACATTCACAAGACAATTTAAAAAATGTGCTTGATTTTTATTTCGTCTAAGCCAAAATAAAATGCATGACCAAGGCTAATAATTTTAAAAGCCAATTAAATGAATATGAAGTAAACTTGATACCAAAGCCGTGATAGGTAGAATTTTTCCATAGAATTTTTATTATGTTACATACTTTTTAATTTTATGCTGCAAATTGGATGTAAAAAAGCCATTACTCACACCAACACAATAGAAATAAATAACGACTTACATATAATTACAGGAAAATATGAAGATGGAATTTTGGCACAATGCATTCAAGAGAGGGAAATTGCACCTTCAACCATGCTTTTATCATCACATCCGAACACATACAATTTCGCTGGAAATTAATGTATACGCAATTTTATAGGAGTCAGGATACCAACGTCAGCGCTTAGCATTAATAAAGCCCATCCTTAGAATGGCAATATTTGTTTGTTTGTTTGTTTGTTGATTTTTTTACGTTAGCCTATTTCTGCACCCGAGGGCTAAACACCAACGCCAGGGAAAGGGCCTCCTTCACCTCCCTGGGAATTTTGCCTACGAGGGGGGACTTCCACCCCCTCTCGAGGGGTCTTTAACGTGCAGAGAGCAAGGGGGAGGCAATATTTGTAAAGCGTATGATTCAAATGGTACCGTGCTACAATCTTGTAATACGTTTAATTAAGATTTTCCTTACCCATATACAGGAAATTAATTTACTCAATACAATAGAATACTCATGCATTTGATATAAATTTTATAATTTTCTCGATTAACATTGCGAGACAGTGCCGATATTTTTAAAATGTACACAATATCCCAGGTCGAAATAAATATACTGATGACAATAAAATCTTACTGATATCAGTAAATTCTATAGTGATATTAGTATAAACATGTACAAACTGTTAACAGTCTGAGCTATATACATGTACTGGTATCAGTACAGCATAGTGATATCAGTTGACTGATGCCAGAATAACCCATATACCAATAGCAGTATGAGCTAGACTTACATCAGAATAGTCATACTGATATTGGTTAGGTATACTAGTATCAATGCCAGTATACCTTATATATATAATATGTGCCATTTTACTCAATAATGTGTAAATTATAGTTTCATCATTATAATACTTTCATAAATCTGAACAGTTTAACTGAAAACAGTTTAATTTCATACTGATATCAGTGTCCCAATTATCAGTATAAAACTGATTACTGATATCAGTATATTTATTTCGCCCAGGGATATATATTGTTTATGTTTGCAATACGCCATTTTACTCATTATGGCATAAGGTACTTCTAGTGTCAAGTCTGGCGTTTTTATGTTGCTGAGAATGGGTTTTTTGATTGCCAGCAACAGCCAATTTTGTGTAACCCTGCTCTCTATCCATACTATAAAAATACAATATAACATTAAACGTCTACACCACAGCCACAATAGCCGAGTTCAATTTAGTGTTCAAAAGTATAAAAAATTACGTTCGATAGACGTCACTTCCTGCAATTCCATCGTGTAACAATATCATTTTTGTACTTCCTATCTAAACAATGTGGTTGCTATGTTTAGACTACATCGTTAGTCTAATATTGCTTCAAAAAATAGCTTCTGGTTGCCTATATTGCTTCCCTGGTAATGTAAAAGTGGACAAAAAACTGTAAGCTAAGATGACTATACATCAAAAGTAAAAAAATAAACTATCAAAAATCAAAACTCTTGCACTAAAGATCTTAAGATAAAAATGATGCTATTCCTAGCCTCTCCAATCGATTTTCAGCAGAAAAGGGCGGGTGGACAATGGTGCCATTAAAAGTTCATTTGCAAACCCCCGTGCGAAAAGCAGCCGCAATTAAAAGAGAAATCACAATTTATCATCTTTAATTGCAGAGCTTAATGCAAAAGTTAATTTGGGAAAGGTTGTTCGGGTCAAACCATATCAGGAGGAATGATTATAACGAATTGTACGAGGCTGTCATTGCAATTTGCCTCTTTCGCATCTTGGCGTATATGGTCCTTATAACAACGACAGAAAATTCGCCTTTGTTCTGTGCCAAATACGTCAAAAGGGTTTTTCTTTGATAACGAGTTTTAGGTCTCTCTGATGAGCAAGCTGAATCCATTGAGGTGAAATGAGTAACATTTGAGGAAAGCTGTAAAAGAAGAGGGTAGACAGAGGTAAAAGAATCCCAATTCTTATTAAGCCATATAGTGAAAAATTTCCTTATTTGATACACGTGAAAGACCAATGAAATTATGAAACTATTGTTATCCCAATTGTAAATTATGGAACTATTGTTATCCCAATTGTAAATTAAATGTATAAATCTTGTTGAGTATGTTTAAATTACAGTAGCATCATACAGTGTATAAGAGTATCTTATATTTAATTAAGGGACCTAGCTGAATGGACGTGTAGCATGCTTGTTGCACGACCACATGTTTTAATGCAATAATAATGAGATTTTTTATTCATATACAATATATGAAACCTGTGATTAGGGCACCCCATTTGGCACCAACCATGGGGTGTGCTACTTGGAGAGATATGTTATACGAAGGTTCAGCTAAAGTGTTGTCCATAATGAATCAGATATTATTATCCTAATGAAGATGCACAAATACATATGTTGCAATTTAAATGGTTTTTAACATAAACAAAACCGAAAAATGCATATAAAAACAAATACATGTATACGTTTGTAAATCAACTGCATCTATGTAGATTTAGCCAATTTTACTTTATATTTGGAGTACATGCATGTATCTAAATACATTTTCTAAATGGTAAACATGCATTCACTATACTAATGTATTTTATTTGACATTTATCGCCCTCATTTTGGGTGGAATTTCATTGTTGCATGCTTTGGCGTACGCTCTTCGCAGGTAAAATCGTGATTGTGTCTTAAGAAACCAGTATGCAAGTCGCGTTTCGCAGGGAATACGCTATTTAGAGGTAGTTTAATTGTTCTATTAAATCGATCCGTGCCGACTGCGAGTGTGCACTACTCCCAGGTAGTACGCTATATGGAGGGCACTTATTCGCAGGTTTCACTGTACCTACTCAAGGATGATTTATTCATCAGTATCAAATGTTCGAGGATATTTCGAGAAAATAAAAGTGTTTAATTCCGGTAAGGGAGTTCCGAAGATTTGTAAATGTATAAGTATGCAATGGAATTCATTTCCAAAATGTAGTAATTATATAAAATTGATTCTTCTGAACTGCAATGCACCAGAAATGGAGTCCCAGAATAGATGCAAACCAATCCATAAAACATAGAGAAAAAAAATCATCTCCTCGTTTGTCATGCAGAATGTACACTATATCAATTCAGAAACATTCTCTAATTAATACGACAAGCAGGAACAACTTCTGTTTATCAACGGTATATATAATAAGCATTTTCAAAAAATACAACACAAATCAGTCCCTTCAAAAGTTTATTTTATAGAAAAATAGCAAGTTGAGTTTCTATAGTAAAAGATCTTCCACGGTTTCACGACAAGAAGCCATATTTTATTATTTGAAATTTACTTAAGGCTTCCTAGTTGCACTGCTGATATTAAATCCTTACCTTTTGATGACATACACACACTGGTTGTACATGTAGCTGTATTATTAAGGGCGGCAATGCCATGTGTGCATTATATAGAATATGCCGAAAATAGGAGTCCAAATCAAAAAGAAAGGGTCTGATATGTAACGTCAATCTTTGTTCTTTTTACTTCAACGTATATATATCCAGACACACAAAATGAATTCCTGACATGAAAAAAGCTCAAAAAATACTACAAATCCGACAAAAGTAAAATAGGATATGCTTTGAATAATACATGTATTTCAAATCCAAAAACTAAGTTTTAATAATAAAAAAAACCGTGGAGATGTTGGCAGTCTATCTAGAACGAAACGAAACAACTTAAAAATTCACGAAGAGATTTTGGTTGACAAAATCTGTATTCCAGATGGCGGTTTACGCTTTAAAAATCAATAAAAAAGTGAAAGAGGTGAAAGAAACAGTCCCGTGTGTATGTCTAAGATCCCGTGTCAATGTATGAAAATTTAGGTTAGTGGCATTCTCAAATTTCATTTTGAATTTCATATTTTTGTATGCAAGTATACAAGGCTAAACTTCTTGAAGTTTGATAGCTCTGTTACGTTGCAATATTCAATACTGCTGCACTTGGTGTTCCAGAACAGAAATAACTACTAATATCATGCTTGCAGTTTTTTTTAAGAAAAAAAAAAAAAAACCTCGACGCAATTTGAAACGCTGGCAATTTGCTTGAAAAAGATTTATGGTACTGGCAAAGGCACAAGTGCTTATACGTAAAGCGTACAAAATGTGTGCATTGCTCGATAATGGAACAAAATAAGCTTGCAAGATTCATGCATGAGCAACACGTTTCTTATTAAATATAGGTTAAATTATCTTAGTTCCAAAACGTCTAGACATTATTAAAAATAAGTCCTTGAGAACTACATGTACTCTATAAGAAGAAATAAGATTTAAGTTTAATACAAGTTGAAACTTTTTAAAGTCTGATAAGATATTCGAACAATAGAGTAAATATTGTATTAATGCAAAAAAAGCATTCGTATTCATTCTGTAATTTTATTTTAAATTCTTTTCATGTATGTTTTATTTTTTAATTTAGATGGTAAGAGGGAAATGTATTTATTATGTCAATAACAGCTGTGAGAAATAAGAAACATTTTCTATATGAAGAAAACACCTTTTAAATTTATTCGTTTGATCAAAAAGGCGTCATTCAAAGTTTCATAGACATGTGGATATTTTTATGTATATCTTTATGTAAATCTAGACGTTTGAAATCTGTCGTAGAAAACCCTGCTTTTATCTTGAGGGTATTAGAGAATCAACTACCATTAATAATAATACCTAATTTTCTGTACATTTTTTGTCAGGCACAATAAAAAGTATATTAGCTGTGATTGATGAAAAAGGGAAAATATAAACCATATTTAAATAGGAATATTAAAGTAATATTCGATCTCAATTATGGGACAAAATCACTATTATCGTCATAATAATTGCAGTATAAAATATTAATTTCAAAGTTTACCGGGTATATACAGCTGTAAATGAGCTGCATCAAAGTCTGTAAATGGCATGCGAATTGTGTTTAGATTCTAGAGAAAGTCAAATCAAATTCGTTTTGGAAAAACACCACGTTATTTTCAAAACATCAATAACACCAACTTGGAAATATAGCACGAATAGAAATACATATATACATATTTTTTTTTCACACGGATTACACTGGAATTACCTCTGGTTAAAATATAACTCCAGGTTAACATCCAGGTTAGCTGTTTGTGCTGCATCAAATCACCCTTGATAAAATAACCCAGGGTTATGGAACCCATGTTTAACCATGCAGAAAACAAAATAGCCGCCATCTTATTTTAGCCTAATAACCCAAGGTTAAACCTGCCTACTGGAAGGGTTAACGTTTTTTTTCTAACCCATGCTTGCGCAATGCAAAGGGGGGTTAGCCTAGTGTACAGCAGGTTAACCCTAGGTTATTCTTAACCTCTGTTGGTGCAATCGGCCCTTAGCATATAATGATGATTTTCGATTTGCCATTCTTTTTTTGGATATATTCACATCTAAACGTGTTCTATATTATCATGACAAATGCATGGCAAAGTGTATATATTTTACTGATATTTTTATGTATAACAGAGTAAATTTTAGAAGAAAAAATATTTACTAGCTTTTTATTATTTACTCATTTACCAAGTTTTAGAAATTGTGCATTGTTTTATGAGGTTATGTAACCAATCCCTTGTAAAAATCAACAGTGTACTTGGTATACTTTTCTGAATACTAAATACATGTACTTCTGTATACTATAAATTGTATACTTTCATTTTGACAAGGGATCCCCTTATTTTTCCAAATTCACAATTCCGTAATTTTTTTTAAAATTTGTATTTCAAACCATGTATAAGACGAGATAGCAAAATATGCTTTAGAGTGGCATATAAAGTTGTGCATTGTATTTCGAGGTTATGGAACCAACTTCCTATTTTTTAAATATCCTATTTCTTGCACTAGTATACTTGTATAAATCCGTGTAAAAGTACAACTGGGTGTATATCTCACCAAAATCGAGATACCATAACCACCATTTCGACCATCAAGATGACCATAACCTATTTTCACTTTCTACAAGACCTTGTGTTGGGATGATAGGCTTGCATTTTGGCTATTTAATTTAGGCCTACTATTCCGAATTCTGTCCTCCAGAGAGCACTTCACCCACTTTTTCCATCGCCCAGGTTAAATCCTACGACCAATTGTGGCGAGTGAATTGAAGAGAGTGGATTCGGTTTCCCTGGAGAGATGACGAAACGCTGCTCAGTTGACATTGAAGAAGTTTGTGTGCCCTCATGCCCATTCTTTAGTTGCCAACGTTCATGGCAGAGAAAGAGAGAGACAATGTGGAATAAAATATTGGTGGATTTGTGAGGATGCATCCTAAAAGAGAAATGGGCAAGGTCCAGCCATTTGTGGTTCGTAATGATGTTCTTAGTTGGAGTACCAATTCGGTTGCCAGAAACAACTGTGGTTTGCAGTTCAAAATGCACTTTACACATGCTGAGATCCACGATGGAACCAGACTTGGGGCATAGACATCAGCTGAGAACATATGTCACAACTACCAGCTAAATTTCCCATTGTGTAACCAAAATAATGGGAATTTTAAATTAGAAAACAACTCGGATTTCTGCCAGGAGACAAAGTATGCTTGATGGCAAGCTTAACTTGAACTTCGGAAATAAAACCGTGAATAAGAATAAGAACCGTGAATAAGAAACGATACAGCGATTGATATAAAACCTGCTAAGAACTTAGCATTGGATAACAGGAAATGGTACAACTAGTTGGAGAATGTAGAATGTAAAATGACATTTACAGGAAGGGTCTTCCCAAAAAAATTTGAATGGTTTAGTTCAGACCACACTCGGCTCTTAAACAGGGCATCAAATTTAATTTAAATTCTAGAATTATAAAATTTGCACATTAATATATCGTGCGAAAATTATTTTTTAACTAAAAGCCTTATTTGAGGCAGTCAAACGCGCTTAAATCTTAAGATATTCTAAAATAAAGCATTAGTCTTAAATCCTAACACTGTCTTCAGTGAAAAAGTGCAGTGTTCTTAAGAATATTATTCATTGCAACTACAGAACATTCAAAAATTTGGCTTCACAGGTGGTCTCCATAATTTTTTTAAAAAATAATTAAGGCTCAGACATATAATTTTTAGTGTTTAAAGTCTTAGTATTAAGACTTAGTAAAAGACTAGTTTTTGTGCCAATGTATATATTTTTCTTATTTTGTGATGCAAATACTGTAAATAAGTTTACATGACTAATATTTATTTTTGTCAACCACATATGCAAGGTCAAATGAAACAAAGCAGTATACATTTAGCACTATAAAATTTAAAAGAAAAATAAATCATACTTTTTCGTTTTCCGCTTAGATGCATCTGCAACATTTACTTTAAAAGAGGTTCTCATGTTTCTTCTTGTAATATACGTGTATACGTGAAATATATAGCAGACGTTTGGAAGAACATTAGTGGACATCAGTTTAATCGATATACCGCTTAAGAAATTAATTTCGACTCAGCGGGTAATCAATTCTAGACAAGAC
This sequence comes from Xestoiulus laeticollis, assembly GCA_034698905.1. NCBI lineage: Eukaryota > Metazoa > Arthropoda > Diplopoda > Julida > Julidae > Xestoiulus > Xestoiulus laeticollis. The sequence continues at coordinate 5,857 of JAQGCC010001059.1, read as the reverse complement.
TCCCATTATGGAATGGTGTAACTAAAATTACAACCTAATATTTCTTGCCTCGATTCTGAGCATCTTTTTCTGTATTCGAAGCATTAGCAATCCATCAAACGTACTTGGACATAAAGCAGTTCATCTGAGGATTTAACGATGGAAAGGTCATATGGCAAAATCGCCACAATAAATAGTTTGGAAAATTATTTAATGTTCATTGCGGGTCAAAACAAACATTTAACATTTCAATTAAGTGACATGTTATCCGCTTGTAAATACAAATTTAACATTATATGATTTACTAGAACACGTACAATTCAACCTTGCCATTTCCATTTGTAATGAGCAGACGATTCCATAAACCAATGTAGTGCCATATACATGTATGATGCACTTGTCAAAATTTATTAAAATTGTTTGTATTAATTCACATGTGCAATTGCACGTTTGATGTGGCTTAAATCGTAACGGTGCTTCATGTCTCATATTGCATTCATTTTTATTTCTGGCTTGCAAAAGTTGTATTTTATCCTCTATAAATTCGGCGAGGTCACGCATTTTATCAATTTACTCAGTTTTGTCAAAATCTTAAGTGTACTTAGTATACTTTTCTGAATACTAAGTAAAATAAGCAGTCCAAAATAAGTGCACTTAGTAGACTAACCGAAAATCAAGTACCCTTTTCCTAATATGCTTTACTGTAAAGTGTACTTAGAAGTATAATCAAGTGCACCTAGAAGTATACTAAAGTATACTAAGTTGTTCAAAAAAAGTGCACTTAGTATACTTTAATAAATATACTTTCATGTTGACTAGGGCATCTTACCAAGAACTTGTCTGATTTTCATTTCATCTAAGATAAATTGAAAAATGTGACCGAGACTATTATGCACAGTACATCCAATACAAATTTGAATAAACTATACTTATTTTCATAGACCTTTAAAGCCCTTAATTGCTTGATTTATAACATAAATCAACAATTTCGTATATGGTACTGTACGTTTTGTCAAAAAACGAATTGACTGTATTGTTTTTAGATTTATTAGGGTAATGTGCCCCTACTAAGTGCTGACCATTGTGCACTAAAATTGAAATGAATTATGTCATATCTCTTATTTAACATAACAAGATTTTCTACAATCTGCCCTAACATTCGTGCAGTCCTGGAAACGTTCGCTTTAAAAGTTGCCATGGGCAGGTGTTAAGACCGCAAAAGACTTTCTTGAAGCAGTTGAAAAAAAAAAAGACACTCAACAACCAACTGAAACCTAAGCTATATTCCGCATATAAATGATAGAAAAAAAAAAGACCAATACGCAATGCGGCCATTTTTGTCTCTCAATTTCTCCGGGTGAACATGTGGGTAGAATTTTAATCTTATAACCAGCGATGATGATGGTGCAATCTCTGTTTCTAACACTATTCTGGCAATCGCTTATATTTATAGCTGGTAAACTTTACACTTTCAGCGAGTAATGTATTAAGAGCCCCGTGCACGATGCCACATAACGTATATCGATTTTCTAAATGGGTTGGCTATACAACAATCTCGTCATTTCCGACGAAAATGATAATGGAATAACGTCATTTATGAATACTTGAATTCCTCAGTTCCTGCCATGCACAAACTTAAAGCTAAAGTTTGAATCAATCAGATATGGTAATTTGGCTCGCACAATGTTTCCAATTTAAGCAGCTAAGCATTTAAACCTAAATCGAAATAAAATATCACAGCCTACATTTATTTAGAATTAATAATTTCAATTTGCGACATGCTCATACAAAAATAATGGGCAGAAATTGAGCAGAAAAATACCACAGTGTATTTTCTGCAGAATTCTTTAAACAAAAAACATTGGATACAACTTTCCACCATAATTCTGCAGAATATCTTGCAGTGATACATATGCAGAAATTTGCATGGTGAAAGGTGTCTGCTGCATTTTCCTATCTTGCAGTTAATTTTCAATATACATTGTACAAATATAAGAATTCTTATTTTTTTTTTAATTTAGCAATTTTAGTTTCTGCAGAAATGCAACATAATTGACTTTCGCAGAAATGTCACCATTATTCTGCAGATGATCAGCCAGGTGAATCCTGCAAAATTCTGAGAGATATTTTTTGTATGAGTGTATATACCAAAGCGTGATATTCCACTGGCCACATTTGACTAATCTGGCATTCCCTTAAGGCATCCTGAATTCTGTTTGAATAGTCTAGGTCACGATTTCTATCTTGTCTGAGACGAAATGAAAATCGGTCAAATTTCTGTTTAGAAGATGTAAGGTTTTTGCAAATCAGATATAAAAGTTCAAATCAAATCACGAAATAAGAGAATGGGATATATCTACACAAATTTAACTTTTAATTAAGATGCATATTTTGCTATTGTAATGTAATCTTTAATATAGCCTATTTGAAACCACGTACTGCAATTACCACATAGGCAGAATTTGGTAATATAAAACCAATCGTAGTATTCAGCCTACTTTTTGGAACGTCCGGTACTTATGGTCAACTGCATAAAATTGTTACCTTGATTAGTAACATTTCCTCTTCACTAACTTTAATTAAGTCCAATGACACTCAAAATAAATCGTTATAATTAGCTGCTTTGACATTAAGTTTATTGCACTAGTCAGTAAAAGATTACCTTATATGCAATCGATTGATGAAAAATGCTGTTCATTAATTATCAAACCATCCAGTTCATTAATTATCAAACCATCCAGCTGAATCAAATGTTTTCATTTCCAATTTGTATTTCACACATCAGGTTCAACGTACATATTTTATAAAGTGATTAACGTTTTACAACACCTCAGCTAACATGTTTGAAAATGACATCATTATAAAAAACTAGAGTCATACGTTTGATAATTTTGCAGTAAACAAATTCTCAAAGAAAGTTATTCACCCTGATTACTTAGAACCCTCGCAATAAATTAACTCGATTTATAAATTCTGGAGAAAAGCTTAAATTAGGGCGTATTAATAACAAACGTCCATTAATGAGAGTGTAGTCATGCATGTGACGATAAATTAATTACGAAATTGGATACACGTGGGCAGTATATAGCATTTAGATATAAACTCGTAATGCAAAAATTACGTAAAATAACATTTTTCGTGGTGTAGTAATTTTAATTATTATTAGCGACATTGAATAGGAGATGCACGCCTGTACAACATTTAAATGAAAATGGTGCAAGTTGAATAGCCCCTTATATTTGTACAAATTATGTCGAAAGTGACATATTATCGATATGAACGTATTCTCCTATGAAAGCCACATTTTTAATTTGAAAAAAAAAGTTATAGTGAGATTTCATATTTGAAGTGTCAATATAGGATTTTCTAATGTCAAAACATGGCATTACTTGAGCAAAGGGATTCGTAACAACCATTTAAGGGATAAATACTTCCTCATATATGTACATGCATTATATACTGCAAACAGCTCGTGAGAACTAGCATCATCGTGAGATTATTTGTCCTGCAATTCAAGGATGTGCAGTGGGTTGTGTGCATGCATATACACTGTATTAGGGTCAAAACAGAGTAGAGCATGGAGCATGGCATAGCCTGGCCTTAAAATGCAGCATTTCGATTGGGCTATCGAAAATTCCTGTCATCAGGAAATCAATCGAAATTTCAAGGCCATGTCATGCTCTTCCATGCTCTACGCTGTTTTTACCCTTAGGCCGTATGCTCTATACATGTAGGTCAAAATCATCAGCTAGCCCCTGCAGGCTTCAAGCCAATATGGCCAAGATTCAAGAAATTTTGATTATACATGTATGTGAGCATCAGTCACGTTTTCAATCGTGTTTTGGACGAAATCAAAATCGGACAAATTCCTTGTATGAAACTAATTTAATAATAATAAAAATATATTTATATAAACTACAAATAAAAATGAATGCAATGCATCCTGATATGCCACATGCTGAAAACATTTCAATGAAGTGTTGTTAAAATGGGATCAGTGGATAAAATGTATGAATACGCTCAATTTAATAATAATAAACATACATTTATACAAACTACAAATAAAAATGAATGCAATGCACACTGATATGCGACATGCTGGAAACATTTCAATGAAGTGGCGTTAAAATATGATCAGTGGATCAGTAAATGCTGTCAATGAACAAATTCCCAGCCATAAGGGATCAGATTAATAGATCGTTTAAGAATACTTCATAACATATAGAGAAAGTTCAAAGAATGACATATACATTTGATATGGTTCTACTTAATACTAGCAGTTATTTTAAAATGGAGTACAATCGGCTAGCGATATAACGACTCTCGATATAACGAACAGAGAAACTAGTCCTTTCACTATCCCACAATACAAAATAACAGTTTATAACGAACGGCAATACGATGGCGTATAGGTCACAGACAAAGAACATTCTGTTGTGTATTAAGATTTATATTTTCATAGATTTTAAGGATTTATTTTAACATTTAAAGGGTACCCAAAATACTGCCAAAAAAATTCGCAAGCAGATTCAGTGTGTCGCTTGTCTTTCTATAGTTCAATATAGTTTTAAGACAGAAGTACTGTTGGGGCAAAAATCGAGAGCCGACTGAAGTTTTATATAGATAAGTATGTCGATATATAGGATCGATAATTCAACTAAAGTCTTTTGAAAATCAAAAGCATTATCTCGTAATTAGAAATCCATTTGCCTACCAAAGTCGAGTTCATTACCACTACATGACATCACAGCAGTAATTATGGCTGCCGGACTTAATTATGAACTCGAAACACAGCTAGGACACTTTGGGGGGTTGAATTTCCGCCTATAGTTAGTGGCGCCAACATGAATTTGAAGAAAAACGATGAAACTCGCTTCATTAACTCGAAAAGATGGTCGTAAAGTTTTGAATAAAAGGAGGTGGTGGAACGACGATGGCAATTCCTAATGGTCGATGCCTCGTAAAATCGTAAAAAGTCTGGAGATGCTTGTATTCGCATTTGAATCAAGGACCAAAATCGGTGCAGCTTCCTACAAATTGAAATATATGTAAAACAATCGCAGAAATCAATAGACATTCAAGGTTGGGACCTTGAACGAAAAGCTTCTTGGCATTGGAAAAAAGAAAATCGATTTAGCATCCAAATCAATTAGTTTCATATTAAATAACCAACGTCGGTGTGAACAGTACCATGCCATAGTAAGGAAAATCCAAAGCATTGTAGAGGGGTAAGCATAATATCAAAAACCTCATAAAGTACATACACCATGTATTTCCAGAAATCATTATAGTCGATAACAATAGGCTGATTCTCACGGTTTTCAGACAGCCTGCATTACCAAATAAAATAAAAATATATACAATGAGAACGGTTTATTTCCATCAACGATTTCGTCTAAACAATTATATTTACATTGTACATGTAGGTATCAAATCAAGGGTTGGGCTGTTACACGAAAATTCATTTTAACACTTTCATGCCTAAACATCTTCACTTTGATATTATTTATATACTGCGAATATTAATTAATACAGAAATATTCATATATAGCGTATAGGGGTTGCTATATAGGCCTATACTGCATGTACTAAATAATAAAGCAAACAGTTTTGTGCAGTTAACCCCGGGCCACACTGAGCGGCTTCCGTGCTGGTGGGCTTTTAATTATAATAAAATTATCCCTCGAGATAAGAATATTAAAAGTGATATAAGAAATAATTCTATTACAATTAAAAAGCCTGTTTGAGGTTAGTCGCCCGCGCGGGAACCGCTCAGCTAATGTAACCCACGCGGGAACCGTTCAGCTAGTGTAGCCCGGGACTTGATGTTTCGAGTCCCACACATGATTCGAATGATAAAATTTTGTAATAAAAAAGG
>JAQGCC010001058.1:0-27136 GCA_034698905.1 Xestoiulus laeticollis | reverse complement strand
TTATCTAATGACCTTAAGAAAGTTCTTTTTTAATTAGAACCTACAAATGAGAAGGAAAACTACTACGACTTTAAAAGCGTAAGCAATTTTCGGAAGACGTCGTTTGTAAGTCCCTACCCTTGTCTCACTAAGTCACTATATAGCAATGCAATATTTAAAGAGAAAATGCAGTCCAAAGAAAAATAGTGCATATAAAACGAAATGGAGATCACAATACCTATAATGCCATTCTTATACGTTTTATAGAAGTCATCATGGTTGCCTTTCCATGGTTTCACCTGACCCTTTTCAACCTGTGGCATACGTGATCCTTCATTTTCCTCACCACTGCCATATTTTACATCCATTAGGAAAGTACATGTATCGACCTTTTCGACCTTAATCTACTTAATTATCGACACGTAATTCATTTCGTATATCATTATGAACGGGAATGAAGGGGAAAAAGGACACTATGGTAACATATTTAGTGGCATGTCATGCCTGAAATAGCTTTAATATCCAATTATGCACCCATCACAAGCCAACTATAGCAAGACACTATAGAAAATCAACGCTAATTTGAAAATTAAGTGTTGCCAATTTCAAGTAGGTATAAATATCCCCCAACATGACTTACAACTAAAGCAATAAAGCATGTGACGTAATAGAATAGAAAACGGCGTGGGAAGACAGAATGCAATATTGCATTTTCCTCATCAGGAATCTTTCACCTATGACCGAGTTCATCAACGAAAAGCTTGAACCGTTTCCCAAAATGATCGTGTTACACCAAGCAAGAATAATAAGGGAATAACAGGGATAAATGATCTTCATCAAATTTAATAGGTACTCAATGTTTTCAAAACGGCTTCACATATAGCGCGAGGGTGCCATGATGTCACCATGGAGCCATTTTAATATCCTTGGGATGCTCATTCATCAAGTGCCATATCTCGGCTACCATTGCAATTCAAGTGGCCAATACTTCATTTATATAATTAGGGCAACACTTGATGGACAAAAGCCCGTGTTTGCCATGTCGGAAATACTGAAATAGCATGCGCTAATTATGCGGAAAACATAGGTGGCGTTGCGAAATTTTCTATAATGCCATATGTTGTTTGCAAATATTCTGCATGTCTTTATTCCTTAACAAGTACTTATTTATGAGATGAAAACATACTCATTTAAAAGAGCATATGCTTGGTAAGTGAGGATAATTAAGCTTGTTTTAAAGCTCATGATATAACATGAAGAATTTGATGAAACAAGTATCAAGTATGAACGTAATGAAACAATAGCAAAGAATCTAAGATGAGTAATTGGATAGGGGATCAAATGCATTTCTAAAGTCGCTTATAATAGCTAATAATTGTTTTTAGTAAAAGCTTAATGGGCTGTAATGCATCTCAAATTGCCATTATGACATCTTAATGAAATTTTCTTAATTAAAACTAAAAACTTTAGTTCTCTTTTCGATTAACAAGTATCATGTTGATAAAAGACAAATTAGACAATTAAGTGCATTATACACATGAATACCGATTAAATTAAATTCATCTACTAAACCACAAATGAAATTCCACATTTGTATGCTACATGTAAGCCTACAAAATTAAATGTATACTGTATAGTATAAAATTGAACAATAACATCTACACAGGAGGGTTTACCTCAGGAGGGTAGGCCTCAGAAAGGACCTTAACTAAAGTTAGACATTTACAATGTTAAAGTGGTATTACACAACACAAAAAAAATCTTTTAAAAAACAAGACATTCGTCAGGGAAAATACAAATTGGATTTATAGTAAAAATCAGGTCCTACATTCCATTTTCCATATGCAAACAACTACATGTAAATCATGTTAGTTAATTTTATTTATTTTGTACATTGCACGCAATGCTTCTGTTTATGGCTTGATGAATTGCTTGATCAATTTATCAAAGTCTTGTTTTGGACCTGCATCTACAATATCTTATTTGCTCATTCTGAATATGGAAATTATGATGATGGCTCTAGGCAAAATTACATAGCGAAGGTGGCATCCGAAATGAAAATTGCCATGAAATAGCAGTGTGACAATTTTCTCAACACATGAAATGACAGACGTTAGCAATTTCATTGCCACACGCTTGTATGAATATTGCTAGTATTGGCATTCTTGATATACATTCTCATTTGTCTGCCCCAGGCTAATATTAAACCTGTTTCAATGAACACAATGTATAGATTTTTTTGACGAAAGCCAGCTGATATGATTTTCTATGAAAATCATGATAAGAAGAGGAAAAGAATAACCATCTTTATAAATAAGGATTAATTTGGTATGTATGGCATAATGGAGCACAGGTTTAATCACTTCAGAATTCCGCCGACTTGTAATATTGCAATTGAATATTACAAGGGCTTATAATACCAAACCATTATTCCAATGGCATACTTTCGTATTAATAATAAAGAAATTTTCTTTTGATCTTACATGCATGTAAGAGCCAATCCACGTGATTTGTAAGCTCCTTTCACACAGATTCGAATAATTAGAGCTCTACGCATACACAAGAAAATTCGGCCTGATAAATAGATGAATATCTAGGGAAAAGCCTGGATGAATACCATATCAAAATGCATAACCCAGAAAATGAATATTCAGAGATATGCCTTCGAAGCGAAAAAGGTATTCTTCAAAATAATTAGCTAATATAGTATGCCAAAAGCTGCCTGGAAGATAGATCAGAATATTAAAGTTCAGAAGCAAAAATGAGCTATTCTGCATGTGCATATGAGATTACACATAAGGAAGCCCTAGGGTAGCTATAATGCTATTAAGTAATATCTACAATGTTTTGCATTGAATGCTTAAAAGCTATCGGGATTAAAAAAATATATATAAAAAATGGAAACATGTACATGTTTTCATGTGTCTATTCTATTTTAAACTTATTATTTTATGGAAGATGTGTGGGAAGAATGGAAAAGATTGTTCCAACCAGGTGTGAGTGGATGACATGATGTAGTGGTGTAATACATGTCTACAGAAGCTGCACCAATTCAATTCAATTCAATTCTTTACCCTGCAGTCAGCATGTAGTATGCCATGTGGCAGGGAAAAAAGTGCCAGAATTTTTAATGGGAATTAAGAGTTAGCACAGGACAGAGATATGTGGATATACATTATTTATTAAACCATACATCAACACCAACAGGTGTCATGCAATGCTTGATTGTGTCAATATGATGGTGTCCAAGATCTGTGATGATGGTGATTACATGGATTTTTACTTGATTATAGTGTAATAGCTAAGCACATATGAAAACATCGTTTCTTACTGCATGCTGTTGTCTCGACATGCTCATGATCCTTCAAACAAATACATTACAAAATTTAAAGAATTGCATATTGTACAAATTCACTATAGTATTTTTTAGTTATTTTCAATTACGTATAAAAACTTTAGAGCAAATGGCAAGCTCTGACATCCAGTACATCCACTTTTTATTTTAAAAAAAACAATTTTATTTTATTCTCGAATTATGAGTGTCTTTAATAAACACTTGCCTTTGCAAAAATATTTTTATTGAAGATGACATTTTATGCAATAATATTTGAACATGCTAAGTTATAAACGAATTATGACTGCATATGATGACATATGAACGTCAAGCCTCCAATGCAGAATTCAAATTCGTCTGAATCAATTGAGGTGATAAAAAAGCGTTAAATTGAATTATTTGAATACACATCAGTATTAAAGTAGTATTGCCAGAACCTGTTTTCGAAACCATCATAGCACTTCACTCAGTCATTGCCATGGTGATTTAATAGTACAACCTGTCGAAACAATTTTATGTCTTTCGCGCGTTCCTCCAGACATTGTAAGACCACTTCTTTTGACCCGATTGTTGTCTAAAATGCTTTCAACAAAGGGAAGGACAAAACAGAAAATGATCCTACCAATATAGAAAAAAATCCTACATAATTCCTGATTGTCACACGGTGTACACCAAGTTAAAAGCGAACAAGAGGGTTTCTAAATTTATTCTGAAGAGGGCTTAAGGTTGCTGGATCCATCATCCAATAGTTGCATTTGGTCAACATCGTGCTATGGAACTAATACAAGGAAAGACAATAGATCAAACTACTCAGTCTGGAGGTTACACGTCATTTTAGAGAAAAAGCCTCATATGTTTTTACCACAAACAATTGAATACATTTCTATTGTAGTAGTCTAATCCACATTTCTGTAAGGGCTTTCGAGTATTGATCAAATTCATATGAAATTTAACCCACATAGAAAATGATTCTATTGTTCATACATCTCGTTATAACAATAGAGAAATTGAACATAAATAAAATACTAAGATGATTACACTATTAATAATATATTAATGGCGAAAGTTTTGAAAATCAAGGCATACTATTTATTTGTGAAATGATATAGATGTATGTTAGAAAGTACTGTATTGTTGTATATACAAAGTCTATTTAATATTAAATAATGCATTGAAATAAAAGACGTTTCAAAAACTTTACATTAATTTACAACTAATAATAGTTTTGACACTTTTTTCACTTGAAAATGGGTAAATAAGTATATACAAATATATTCGATAACAAGTATCGAATTTGTAAAATTAATCGACTGTTGCAGCCTACATCTATTTTCCATTGAATTTAATGTAATGTGAGCTTATGGAAATACAATTGTACACATTTATTTTTCTACTATAAAGATTGTTCGTTATATTAATTATACACATGCTCATTATCATTACAATTATTGTAATATTCTACACAACATTCATACAGCAAACCATAATTATCCATAACGGCATGTAGTACGTATTTGATTTCATACAAAATATTTTTTCTAAGTGTTCAAAGATGTATTGTTGTAGTAGACTTCGCATATAATGAAGAAATTCGGAAAAAAGCAATTCCAACACAGCCAATTTGAAATCTTATCTTACATGTTTACTCGTGCAAGTCCATCCAAAACACGGTTTCATTAAATTGGACTTTGCCAGTGGTCTCATGGCAAATTTATCCCATTTATCTCATTTTTTTGTCCCAGTATTTCTTTCCTTGACAGTACTTGATATATTAATAGAAAATGGACAGTTATTCACTTCCTTATTCGCCCAATGAAGAAGAAGATGTATAATATCCAATAAGTTTGCACGTATCAATAGCCTGTTATGAAGATTTTATAAAAAAAAAAATTCGTCGAATTTTTCTGGGTTAAGTCAATATTACACGATGTGTAATTAAAATCCCTGTCCTGAAATTAGGAAAATTTGCAATTGAATTCAGCGATGGTTTCCACTCATTTAATCAAGCAATGTTTCATTATTAATTTTACTGCAATTCTTGATGTATTCATTTCCTTTGAAAAAAGCAAATCTATTCTGTCAACACACATTCCAAAATAAATTCAAAATACGTAGAAGTGAAAAATTCATTTGTGTCTATCATTCAACATGAATCGGCGGAAATGTAATGCAATGTACGCATGGGCTGCTAAGAAGTTAAAATGCAATATGCAATATTTTTGCCTATAGGAAACAAAACACTTTCTTAAAAAACGTGGCAGAAATACAAGAATTCGGAATCGATGGAAGTTTACCAAGTCCTTCTCAGAAGCTTTTCTGGAAGTGAGCTGATAGGATTATGGTATCAAATATTATTTGAAAAAAAAAATCAGACAACAAGTTTTCCAATAAAATTGCTTTTTTGTTAGTTTCAAGATGACGTACTCGTTTCTGCCTAAACCATAGCAAATTGGCTTATTCGCCCACCAAAACGAAAGCAAATTTATGGCATCAACGCTGTCTGGAAACGATGGACCAGTGAACTGAAACATACGGTAAATCAAGCGTGGACAAAGCTTCTACTTGCATGAATGTCAGGCATGAGATAAAACATCAAGAATGAAATGAGGAGGAATCTATTTGTAATTTTTCGTGTATGTGCATGGACAGATCATAATACAGTGATGCTTGCTAATTTGCTAACTTCTGGTCGAGTACTTAACGTCTAGCTACTTTAAATTAAAATGAAATGCTCTTTAAATAATTAAGAAATTCGTCCAGGATAGTTATCCTTAATGCAATACTTTAGCACCTAACACTGGATAATAATATCAAAATCAAGCTCACTGAATTTATATGAAGAATGTCACCATTTGCAATTTCAAGTTCTTGTGTATTTATACAAATATTGCGAATTGTTTATATTTTCAGAATTAGCATTCAAAATTTTGATGACTGATAACTTATCTTTAGAAATTAAAACTGGATGGCATATCGATACAAATCTTAATAAACTTAAAAAAACACTAAATTATTTTAAATTGATAGAGCAATAAAACTAGGGGTAATATATATTTTGATACTGAAAAAGAAAATGCACATTTATTATTGTAACATTTTTAGCTCAATTAAAGAATATTGGAAATTAAAAACTTGGAATTTATTCATTATTTGTATCTGGTCATTCAGTAAGTTATCAGAATTTCTTACTCTAGTGCCATTAGAAATATACGGAGTCGTTTCAAATGACAATTAAGTAACATTTCGTCCTGCAACAGTTTCTTTATTCCCTTTGGTTAGCAAAGGTTTTAAATAATAGAAATAATAGACAATTTATTGTGTTGTGACAGTTAGAAAATTAAATATGACCAAGGGATATTGTGGCATTTTTCTTGGATGAAAATCACTAGATCACTAGAGACGTGCTAAGTCATTTGTTTAATTGTTCCTAAGAACTATTTTCAAATTTCAGCAGCATATAGTCTTCACCTGCAGTAATTCCAATTTGCCAATTCCTAGAAATTCTTTATAGTAATATTGCCTATAAATAAAACAGCCCTCACAATATCGAGAAAATAAATATCGACATTTCAGATTGTTATTTGATAGTCATTACGGCGAAAAATTAACCAAGAAGACAACAGGGCTTTTTAAAATTGAGTTAAAATACTGTATTAGGGTTCATTATAAAATGTAATTAGTCTGCAAAATTCAACTTATTGATTTTGAATATATCAGAAATACCATGCACTTACTTCTACTTTACAGTTTCATTATTTCTGAAAATCAAAACAGCATTCACCGGTTTTAAATCAATATCAATCAGACGTTCTATAGCTAGTTCAACGAATGACCAACAAGGAATACTTTTATAGCATTCGCAGAAATATCAAAACAGTGGCCTGGGGTTCAATTTGATTATCAAAGCAAGCTAGAGCAGCCATTAATTAATTAAAACAACTATAATTAACATAGCAATAATTCGCCCAACATTTGTTTCTTATCCATTGTTGTTTCTCGATTTCGGATCAATTATGCTGTTATTAATTAATGAGCTTATTGCGCCCACGTCATCCTTGCCCTTTGTAAATTATGGGTCATGCCATATTTGCATGAATTTTATAAGGCTTTTTCTAAAGCTTAATGGTAATGCGATAGAGCTTTCTAATTCACACAAACACGCTATAGAGCTTTGATCTTTACTAAGTACAAGTTATAAATTATGTAGACACCCTAATCATAGAACAAGAAGGTGACCAAATTATGGTGTACTGTTGACATTTCTCAAACTTTTATTGACAAACCAGTCAAAGGATGTCAAATCCTTAATCTAAATTATCTTAGAAATAACGCAAACAATACAAATTATTGATGTACATTGACGACAAACCAAAAATAAGAGCTTATGGGTAAGACTCCCTATTCTGTATACTTACAAACAAAAATGACCAAAAATATAAAAAGTTAACATTAAAAAATGAACATATTTTATAGCATTTCGCTTACAATGTGTCATTTCTCATTAAGATTTAAAAAGTTGTACATAATTTGCTAACAATTTAGTGTTAATGCCTATAATTTTGTAGGCTATAGCTGTACATAAATGTTATATATGTATAGCTTAAGACGCTATGAGTATTAATAATTATTATTCAACTTAAAAATATACATATTTTCAGAAAAGTATGGAAAGCATAAGATGTAACAGTCTACACATTTAATTGTATAACACCACTACACATACACGTACTGCAAATGAAAACATCTTAAGAGGGTTGCATACCAGAATAAGGCTTTTTTCTAAATTACTTTTTAATTTAATTTTGAAAACTGATAGGAACAAATGAAATGTACGAAGACCTAGCATAAATATTCTAATTTTAGTTTATTTTTTTTTTGTTTATGTTTATGTATGTTGGATTTCATGGAAATATGCCTGTAAGTTTAAAATTGTAGAGGATCTGGTAAACTTTACGGGCATATTTCCATGAAATGTAATATACATATATTTAAACAATAAAATAGAATATTTTTGCCACGTCCTCGTACATTTTATTTGTTCTAATCAGTTACTAAAATTAAATAAAAAAAGTAATTTCGAAAAAAAAAGCTTATTCTGATATGCAAAGCTCTTTAAACATGTCCCCAAAACAAGACGTTATGATTGCATCGTTGTAAATTTAACTTAAAATTAAGTTGCACTTTTGAATTTATCTTGTTTACTATCCGTCTTATTATAAAATGCAACTAATTTTTAAGTTAAAAAAGTGATGAAATTTATATGCATCTTTGCATCTTGTTTTGTGGGCATTTTAATTTAAAATATTTTCATTTGCAGTGTATAAATATCGGTAGAATTCTCCATTGGGCACTTCTTTGAATGGGCAGAAACCACTTCATTTTCCATATTATAATTAGAGAACTCTTAAAAACTAGTCTTTGTTATCAAAACTCTTAATGACGTCAACTTGTTCTCAACTCATCAACAAGTGCCAATATAATCCACTCGATTTTCAGTTATCCCCAAACGCAACTTGGATCATTGAAACATTCGCAATGTGTAATCAACCTTTTTTGTTCCTGTTGAAAGTTTGAAAATTTAATCTCTGACGCAATAATGCGTATCCCAACCAACTAGATTCGCTCAACCTGTTTTTTTCCTAGATTTATATCCCTTCCAAAACAAATGAAGCATGACGACTGCTCTCTAAGCCTGGTTTGGTGACATCATCCTTGTGGTTTACGTCGGCTCAGTCTTCTAGGGTGTCACTCGTTCAGCTTAACAGGGTATCATCTGGAGTGGGCAAACGTGAGCGAGAGATAATGGTGGAGATAATGAGAAAATTCAAGTAGGCCTTGGGGGAGTTAAATTGGACCTCCAAAAAGCAACTAGGGATTTACACGATGCCAGACAAACTTTTGCTTCCTAATGCAAATAGTGTAATGGCAACAAAACTCTTTAAATGAAATTAGACGTTGAAAGCATGGCTCACTTTTTAAGTGGATTATCTAATATAAAAAAGCAGCCGAATTAAATTTAAATCAGCTTTTTTAAATTCGAAGATTAAAGTTTCGATTGGTCTAAACAAGCATAGGAATCGTGAATTGCATACCGACAAAGACTTTATTCAGACTTTGCTTAAATGGGAAATTACATTGTCTTCTTCTGCCTTCCCATATCTCAGGATTGTTACCGTAAAAACGTAATGGTGCGCTATATTATAAACTTTGCTTAAGAGCGCTTAGCTTGAGCTATAAACAATATTTCACATTTCTGAAGAAGAAGGCGTAACATTTTGAGATTGCTGACCCCCCTATATTCTACCCGGGGTCACACACTCACTACCCTGAAAAGGTTAAGAGTTAATATTTTCATTAATTACATTCACCTTGTTTGATGCACAAACAAACACAAACACAGGTGAGTATAGGCTTACAGAAACTATTTTAGGGGTGCTCACGAATCTTACAGCGCATTGTCCGAATTCCGATAAACTTATGTTACGGAATTTCAGAGGTGAAAGGTTAACTCGACAGGACTAATCAATGCCGCAGGAATGCTCAGAATCACATTTTATAATTTACCCATCAAACACAGCACGACACATCAAAATTGGAACGCACCCGCCCAAGCTTCAGTCAACTATAATCGAAAACTTATTTTAATTATCGTGGATAAGATTCGTCTGAAAATTCGCAATCTATAAAGATTTGGATACTAGGTATTTAGATTTAAGATAAGACATTTCTTTCAATTTTTTGAAGCAACTACAGACTACAGTATTTCTTTTGCTCATACATGTACGATCCAGGCTTTTCAACTTAAGCTGAAGACATCCAGAAAACTGTATATGCTGATACTTTGGATATAGGAAGATTTAGCAGCACAGTAAAAATACTAATACTGTTCACGATATCTTTTTAGTGAGCTGAAGGACGCATGCGCGGGGTAATCCCAAAGTGGCCTCATTAACAGAACATTTTAGAATACAATGACGATAACGTGTCGTTAAGCACGTGTAGCGCCACCACTCCCGCACATTTATAACCTTCATGGTAGACGGCATTTACGATTTTCCCTTTCTTGCCAATTTAAGTACAATTCTCGCGTCGTTTTTCAAAAGCGCCGTGTATGGAGCGCCACCACAACCGCGCTTTTCAAATAGGAGCGTCTGTTTGTCGTCTACGATTTCCATTTAGCCATGCACGTTTCGTACTGAGCATGCGCAGTACAAACGTCAAAAGTATCGTCAATGTATACGATACGCTGCTACATGCAAATCTCCCTAATATCCCAACTTTTTTTAAATTAACTTTTCAGTTTGTCACCACCTTGGGCCCAGTGATATGGTCACACAAACCCACTGTACAAATTTTAAATTAAAATAGTGGACTACATGCAAATAGATATATTAAAGCTGATGTAATAGCGCTGGAAAATAGAACGATTACCACGAGCCAAAACGCAGGCAATCACTGATAACATGAAAGTTATGTGTGGTTGCTAGCTGAGAGTCATTGCCCTCTTTTTGCGAGCATCGTAAAACATTGATGTCATCGAAAGTGGGACATACATTTGCAATAAAAAACAAAGCATAGAACTCCTCTGTTGACTCGTACACACTAAGTTTCATCTTAATTCAAAATGTTTTTCCCAAATTGTTATTGCATCCCGACGTCAGGCTGGCTATCTCATATATGTGGAAATGGGAATGGCTCGAAACGTGACGATCTAGTTCCAAACGTCACGGCTGCAAACTTGTACAATGGACACTTTATTAAGTTTATGGGACGGTGTATTTCGAGCAATAATGTATATATTGTATGTGTGTTTTCAAATAGATTTCTGGATATTGCAGATGTATCTACACACTTTTATTCTTACAGTTTCCTAGAAGTCACGTGCTTAAATCCCTCCAATTTATCTGAAAATAGTCGACAAAGAGTGCTAAACGAACCTTCAGATTTGATTTAAAAATTGGAAAAAAATAGCCATTCGGTATATTTATACTGTACATTAGGTACACATGTATTCAAAATCGGCCAGTTTTAAGATGTTCCTAAATCTAAATTCACATACATTGTAAATGCTATACTTGCATATATGTTATCATATGTGCCCTTTTTACCCTTTTGCAAAGTACTATCTATAAATGAGATATTTTCTTAGAATTACATTTACATAAAGATAATGGAATTTTCAAGGAAATGCATTAATAATCATAGTACGTTGCTTTGTTAATGTATAAAAATCAATGTAATTAATAGCATTAATTATTTAAATTGCTACCACGAATTAACATAGGCCTACTGACACGCTAATTCTCTAAAGCCTGGTCTATACGTAACGTTTTTTCGTCAATCTTGTATGAACATGATGAGAAAATGACAAATCATTACATAGACCAGGCTTAAAGAATTTTTCGGTAATCATCAGATATTGTCATAATCATGCAAGACTAACGACAAAACGTTAGTATATGCATGTACTGTAAACCAAGCTAAAAACCTGCTCAATACGTAATGTTAAATTAACATAAATCGTGGTCAAACTTTCGCTCAGTCTCCAATGTCGCCGAGAACATGCATAATGGCAGTGGAGCGAAATTTGACCGTCTTGCTTGTATACACTAAGCCCAGATCATCAGTCTTTTTAGAGTTGTAAACAGCATTTACTTCATGCAACTCGTCCGATTTATTATCCAAGCGTATACTGTTTTGTCGGCAGTCATGCATGATTACACAATATCTGTCAAACAAAGCATTGCGTACATGTGGACCAAGCATATAACTTTTATCTTTACATGCGTATACATTCTCCTATAAAAATGTTTTCTACAATAGTTATACCATATTAAGTAAACTATTTTACCGGAGGAATTTAGGTCAAGTTGATGAAATTACATAATAAGAATTTCAAAAATGGAACAAACAAACTTCGCATTATTGCCTTAAGACCGCAATTTAAAAGAAGAGCAGTAGCCTATACAAATCGTCTGTTCTGACAGCAGTAGTAACACGTTTTGAAGCCGGCTAATGAGTTATCTAACGAAGCGTATGGACTGTTAATTAAGCCCTTCATCTCACAAATAACATAACATCAAACGCAACCCCAACTCTGCAAGCCCAAAGGCCAAGCTAACGAATTCCATTCAACTCTAAATAACATTCACATTTTCAGATGCGCTATGTGACCCGGTACAATACCCAGTAGAATGACCTAATTATACGTTATTCGATTTATTTATAGCTCATCTATTGGCACAGATTTTTTTCATCGATTTCAGCCTATTGACGAAATACCTATACACACGAATAACACGCTGGAATTTAGGCAACATGTTCACACCCTCATTTTTGACAAAGAATATTAGCAATCACAATTGCTCACATTTAAGAGCTTTGTTAGCTACGTATACAGCTGTAGCATGACGGTACAATTTTATCCAGCAAGCTTTAATTAATGAGCGTTGTCAAATTGAATTACGATTAGGAGTGTTAGCAGGGAAAGTGCAACCATTTAACACAAAATGTTGTGGGGAAAAAGTAAACCATGAAGAAAATCTGCAGAGGCGTGAATTGTTGCTTGACTGAACATGGCATATGGCATGCATAAGAATCAAGCGACCATTAATTTTAAAAGAACAATTAAAAGCAATTGAATTTCTAATCTATTGCAACGTCGTTTGTGAACATCATGGCTTAAATGAATTGGAAAATTCTATTTGGTAAAATATTTAATTTTAACAGGTAAGGAGTACCTTCAATGCTAAATTACTGACTTGAACAATAAGATAACAAAAGAAACAAGCAGGTCTATTGGAAAATTACAATCGTTTGTAGAACTAATAGATATACTTATAGCAAAATAATGCTACAATGCAAAATTTGACTTTAAACAGAATTAAAATATTAAAACAGTAAATGTGTAGGTGATTTTGTAATTAAATTGCTTAAATCATTTCACGAATGAATAAGAAATTAATGTATCGCCACCAAACAGAAAATGAACGAATACAAATTTAATGTCATATACTTTTGTGTACATTGAAAACTGCATAAAAGTTTTATATTTAGATCTCAAGATATTGCAATATATGGACATGACAGGTTTTGGGTAATAAATTAATTAATTAAACTGTCAAAACCAATTTATTTTGGCTGCATATACATGCATGATTTGATTAGCCAATTTATGCATTCGACATAATAAAAATCTCATATAATATCATTGTAATGTTTTTTATTATTAAATAATCCTGAGATGCTGAGATGCTATATATAGTATTTGAAATGGATTACAATTTTACATGAAAACCGTATACTAATCGAATGCTGTCATTTTATATGTACTGCATGCATGCAATATAACTTTCAAATTCAACAATATAATATAGAAACTAAAAAGGATACGTTGAAAAATACTACCAAGAACTGTTTGACTAATTTAGTATTCCAAATTGGATTCAGCTTTTATTCTGAAATTATGAGCACTTTGTTATATTAAAATCCACCATTTATACATTTTACGAGTTTTATGGATATGGCCACATATCCTGTTAGAAATTTATGCTTAAGTTTCGCAGGCCTACATGATTTATTACGGGTATATATACAAGGGCTAATAAAAGATATTACATGTCGTTTACATGAGAAATTGTGCATAAAATTACGTCATGTCTGAGCTATATCACTTACAAAAATAAAAAAAATACTAGCCTTGACATATTAAGCCAAACCTTTAATAATACATTGTACACAAGGTTAATCCTGGATTTCTAAAAATGACGCAGACAATAATTTTTGTAAAACCTATACAGTTTGATTTTCCATGTAATAACGCAAACACATTATGATCAAAATACATTAAAACAAAATGTAATAACTGTATTTTGATTTAATGAGTATTATAAGTTTTGTTCATGATTTAACCTGCGATTAACCCCACTGATGCATTCCAAAATGGTGCTTAAATAATGCATTCATCCGCTGAAATGCTTTCACATGTTCAGATAACATATGTGAATTATACTGAAATTTAAATTCATATCATGGCCTTTGATTTAGAAAATGATAAATAGCTACAGCACATTTTGTTTGCATTGTCTCATTCATGCGATATAGTGTGCCGACAAATACTCGAATTACATCTAATTAATTAACTCGAATAATCCAAAATCAATATTTGCAAAGTGAGTTAGGGATAAGCATGAACGGGATGGTAAGTTGAACTGATGGTGTAATTCATATATACATTAGTTATTAAAATAATGTTATAACTTCATATAACCGAGGTGTAGATTCAATCAAAAGGGCTATTTATTATCTTATCAGGTATGAACGATATTAGTATGCATGTAATGTAGTTCAAATGCAATCAAGCAGTGATTTTCAAATTGTTTTACACCTTTAGCCACGATAAGCTCTAGCTTGTACATAACTTATGTACAATTACTATCGCTATTGTAATTAATATCGCTTTGCATCATTGCCTTTCCAGAAATGAGACTTGCATGAGCTCAAAAATGTCGACTTTGGGATTGGCCATTATGGGAATTACAATCAACTAAAATTCCCAAAGTCGAAATTTTTATAAGTCACTGCAGAGACTATTTGAGCACATCTTTGAATTTTTGGCGTCTATTTGAGTACCCCTAGTATTTTCCTTTCACTCCACTACCATATGATGGAGGAACTCTACACAAAAAGTAAAATGTGTTTCATATTTGTTATTTGATAATATGTTTAAGTCTCAATACAAACAGTTCCAAAAGCTCGTTTCACTTTCGAAAAAACAGTAATATAACTAAAGGCATTTTTTTCCCAATTATTTTATTAATTTTATATGTTTGCCACAGGGAACCTCATATTTGACGCAGGTGTTTAATGCTGTTGGGTACAATTTATAATAATAATAGAATGAACCCCAGACCATATTTCCTACGTTTGTACATCATGCATCACTCGGAAACCAGAATTTTCATTGTGAGGTTTTGCACATGGGCCAGCGATATTAAAATGATGGCTATTCAACAACGCCAACAAAAACTGATCAATTTCTATGTCGTGATAAAAAACTGGTGTAAATGCATTGAAAGATTGGGCATCCAATGCGAAAACTGGAGGTCAGAGAAGTCTGGGAATTGAACGTGTTTCAAATGTCACTCAAAAAGAATGTACAGGCACGCCTCAGCACACTTTTTGCACAGCGGTGATGTCTAGCGAAAAAATGAATTCCAACTCAATTTATAAGTGAAAAAGTATGGAAGGGAAAACCCAACTACACCAACTCATTTCTTTTACGAACCTTGTTTTTCAATTTTTTTTATTGATTCCCAACTTCAGTCATTTCTATAATGAGGCTGAGGACATATTCGTATACCATTTCAATAATAATTTGCAATCAGATTAACTGCATTTGCAATTTCCAAATCGATTTCAACATCTTTTTCCTCATTTAACCTGTCGATCAAGTTTTTGTTCATTGGTGCGTTGTTTTTATCATCACCTTACAAGCATACATGTATTTGGTGATAACAATTTTTGCAAAAATACAGCAGTACTTTGGGCATTTTTTTGTATATTAATAATCCAAGTAAAATGATGTAATTTATATTAATTGATGAATTTAACTGACTTAGTTAAAATTAATTGCATTTTCATGCGTCAGGATATTAATTTAATATTATTATCTAAAGTTATAGCTTATGAAAACATTTCCTGTTGTAAAAAATAATTTATGTCTGCCTTGCATGAAGGTTAAAAAGTCGTGTTTACTGGCTTTATTCCAATCTTAAAAATAAGACTGGAGGGCTAACACGAGATAATCAGGATAGCTTTAATACAAAATTAAAGTAAAATTTTTTAAATGTCATAAAAAGTTAGTTTTAATTAATTAACGACAGAGGCTTTGTTTACAAGACTGATTCTAATCATAATTATTTTAATGGCATCTTAAAATTATAGCCAGGTTAATTATTAAGAAAAGTTGTTCAGTAATTATGAAATTTTTATTTTATTAGCTTTTATAAAATTAAGATTTTAAGGTCTTTTTTTCTTGCAGACAGTTTTAAGAATTGGAAGACTAGATCGGTGCACAACGGAAATTAAAAAAAATTGGTTTAAAATAATGTAACAACACTGCAAATATATTTAGAACTGATAGCTACACTGACAAATTTGTACCATTTCTAACAATCATTTTTACTAACAAGGTGGTGGGGGATTTGTAATCAACCTTTAGTCTGCTGACCATGCATGTTTGCATTTTTAAAATCAATCATCCGGTTTACCAAGAAACAAATTGTTGCTACCTTAATCCAAAAAGACTAGTTGATATTCTTAAAAGTGCCTAAAGATATCCATAAAAATGAATTTTTATTGTAAACCTTCCATGAGAAAAACAGAAAGGAAAGATTGCAAATGTTTTATGCAAGTTCATAAGAATTCTATAGATGCAGTACATGTATACATGGTCTACGTTACAAAAAACCCACAATGTGCTCGTTGTAAACAGCATTAATAATGAAGCTTATCCATTTCAAGTGTACGCAACACAAGAACTGATGCAGATATTTTTCAATAGAAAAATGATCATATTGGGAAAGTTTTCTACTTAAGGCAACGAGTGCACTTTCGATTCAAATCCCATCTACGTACTTAAGGGTAACAAGGTCTAATACCTAATAATATGAAACGGAACATCTAATTTCAATTATCCGAAGTAATGGTAGCCAAGAGGATGGTGAAGCATGCTATTTTATTGTATGCAAATATGGATCTTTTCATAATGAAGTATTACTGCCAAACAAAACTCTGGATTGGCTTCCTTGTTTTTTTTTCAAATGATATTACAATCTTATTAAAATGCGTTTTGTGGTTAATGTTCATATCATTAAATATTTAAGCTACTAAAAATTCTCATATCTGCATAACTTTATGTACGAAAACGTCCTTAGAGATACACAATTGGCTCGCGTAAGCATGCTTGTTGAGAAAATTATTGGCAATATTGGCATGAACAGCTTAAAGTGGAGTACAGCATAAAATTCCAGGTTTTATAAAAAAATGATGGAATGTCGAATCAGGTTTAAAGCTTCCAAATAAATCATCCAAATAGCACTGCTCAGAACATACTTTAGGAGTACTCTCTAAAGCAAACTTGTCACACTAGATGTTCGGAAATACCTTAGGGTTTAATTTTCAGAATTTTTAGTGGTGTTTCAAGTTATCAAATGGTATTTTGATCAAAAAAGGTACTTTTTAATTTGAAGTATCTTTAAAGACACAATAGAGGGCTCGAATATTGAACATTTTACAAATGTGCTCTGCAGAAAAACTTTAGAACATAACGATGCTTCATGATGCAAAAGAGGTGTTTTATATTTATGACAACTTTTGGTACTTTTATTGATACCTTTTTCTTAGAGTGTAGACTGTTCAAAGAAAATCTAAAAAATGCTAATGCAATAAATAAATGCTCATTAAGAAACATTTCAAGTTTGTAATATGCACCAGTTTACTAAAATACATGCAAAAAGTCTACTAAGTTGAGCTCATAAGGAGTCCCGACGTTTCTTGAGATCTTATAGGGGTTTATAGACAATAGATCTATATTTGCCCTGTAATCCGTTTAATACAATGATGACATAAAAGTTTGCAGAAAAAATGGATTCGAGACAACAAACCATTTATTAAGCTTAAGATAAGCGTTAACTCTGCATATGTTAACTTTAAAATGATTATTTATTATAAAAGTTCAAATATACTACTGAAAATTTTCGTAGTAATATTATTTAAATGTTGTTAGCATTTTTGCAGACTTTCAGTTGTTATTTATTATTATTATTGACTTAATAATTTGTAAACAAAGAAGTCTCGAGTAACATAGTCTAAAAACTGCAGTTACTAAGTTTAAATTGCACGAAGTTTTGCTGTTGGTATGAATTTTAAGGCTCATCATTTAAGAAGAAGGACTAATCCTGTAATCTTTGTAGACAGCAAAGTCATGCTGCTATGCACTCACTATGTTAATTAGTTTAAGAAAATGAAAAACATTAATTGTATACACTTTTCAGCCTTGGTGCCCTTGAAAGTGTGACTAAGATGAAAGTCTGTATGCCTATTCTTGTTGAAGAAGACTTCCATGGAAATCTTCGCATATAGTCATTGAATAATTATATAAATTACGTGTACCGTAAACTATATATCATACTACTGGTATGCTAAATTTTGAGAGAATCTAATTTTGAAACAGGCTTGGTATGAAATACGAATATCTCGCTAAACAACGGTTAATTTGATTAAGGATATTTTCTCAGCCATCAGTATAACCCTACATATATGCAAAACGCAAGAGGTGTATAATATTAAATGTGTTTTAATAATAAAGACAACCAGTTTTATTATCAAAACATACCCACAATCTTTTTGAATTAAAAAATTCATCCGCCTTTCTCCCATTAGAAATGTTTGCTCGTCTTCCATGTTTATATATTTTCTAATGCATTGTACCATCTTTTAATTTAGGGTAATAAAATTCTGAAGAAAAATTAATCAAGTGGCCACTAAAGTACGCGTTAGCACAGTATAATGTCATGCAATTTGCCACTAGAGTCCCGTTTCAAATAACGGTGTGAAATTGTGGACCGATATTAAACTGCATAGAGTGGAGTTAATTTTGAAAATATAAGAAGCATCTACTTTAAGTCATAACGACACTTCCAATTAATAAAGCTTATCCATCATGATTATCCTCGTTCAAAAGTTATTGCTTTACTAATATCATTAACTTGCAAAGGTTTGTTGCTTCGATCTTTTATGTGCATATGGAATTAGAAAAATATAAAACCAAAAGATATGTTTGCAATTTAATTGCCCACTTTTAAATTTACCGATTTAAGAATTAGCACCATATTTTCTAAAAACAATGTTATTTGTTATATTGCAATAAAATACTAATAATGTGAGTCTTAGTTAATTAAAGTAACAAAGTATCACTTTTGGAAAAACAAATAATCATAAAACAATGCTACGTCGCTTCAAAATACATATTTGATTACTCCTGCTTATTAAACGGCATGATTAAATGAAATAAAATGTAAATGCACTATAAAAAAACAGGAAAATTAATTCACCTTTTTTTTGGAAATCACCCATGGGACTGAATAATTTATTTAGAGAAGTAGCAGCAAATCAATTAAATGAAATAAAATGCTTAATTGCCTTTAACATTATTTCTTTTAATGTATAAAGTTTAAATCGTATTACCAAAGACTATATTAAATTAATCAAAATACAGGAAACATCCAACTTGAAAATTATAAACGCCACTGGGAATATCTTCTGAGATGCGAGAAACTTAAATGTTAGCATAAAAAAGAATGTGTTTGAGTAAATATTTTAACTTCAAGTCACATTAAAAAGCATTAAAATTTAATTTGAAATCGGTTTGAATGTGCTTAACAATTTATAGAGGAGATTGAAAGTTTAAATCGCCAAATCACCTAGCTGTGTAGCATATTAATCACAATTTGTATTGTACTTGACTAAAATATAATTTTATACAGTTAATGATATTTAATGGAAAACAAATTATAGAAAGTTTTTAAAACGAAATATCTCAAGCTTCTAAACCTTTCTTAAGAAATCTGTAATAAAAGCCCAGAATACCAATTTTGAAATTTGAGACATACTGTAATTGATTAAAACGTATATAGATTTTATATTAATTTTGATGAACAATATTATTCTAAGCTGCATTTTATGAATTGTTTTAGGCGGTCTGATCAATTTGGATGGTAAAAAATGCATATTTTTTTTTTAAATCAACTTTAACTAAAATTGTATTTGATTCATATTTTCTTTAAATTTTTCAAACTAATTTGACTGCAATAAAATTTGTTATCAATATAGTATCGAATTCTGTCGTAAACACGGCATACATGTAGACTACATTTATATCAAAATATATCGAAATGTGTATCAAAAATACTATAAAGCTAACAAAATTATTTTTAAAAAATCTTGTTTTACCAAATTCTAAACTGTATTTCGTTTCTGCAATATTCAGTGACTTGAAATAATCTACGAGCGTTTTGCACTGCGTAATACCATTTATTTCTATTTACAGTAATGTTCTGATGACAATTATATATCCTTGTCTACAAATTAGAAAGCCTGTTAGTAATAAGAAGACGAAAAGTTTACTATATTGTCACAGTTAAAACTGAAAACACGGTAATTTGAAACAAGACGGATTTCCTTTGAAGCTTAATTTGCATATGTACAGTAATTGTATGTCAGTCGTAATAGCAGATGAAGAGACAGAATTAAACAAGGAAAAATGTGGCACAGTTAAAATTTGTTGAACGTAACAATGACAATTGAGCCTTTCAACTGTTACGAAATGTCCTTATAGAGTGAACTCGCAAGCGTCTTGGCCCCTTTTATAAATAATTATGACCTTAAGCCAGCGTAGTATTTCAAAGCGGCTTGAAAAATTAAAGGACCCTATAGTCATGTTTCCAGCGTAATTGTGTGAATTGGAGAGCGTGTAATTTATGCAGCATAGAAAATAATTTCAGATTTCTACGGGCTATGGAACCGCTGAATAACGAGGCTTAGAACAAACACACATATCATCGGTGTAATGAAAAAAAAATGTGTTGCGAACATGGAGATTGCATTAATATGCTATTTTCAATTTTAATTAGCTTTCATGACAGCCAATTTGCAACTGCCTCTGGACTAAAGAGCGGTTACGTGTAAACATATTAAATACAATGACGTATTTTCCCATGACAGGTATTTTACCCAAATCACTCTCAATATTTGGAAATTTATAGAAACACGACATGATGTCAAATACGTGTAAATGTTTGGAGAAACAACAGTTTTCCATCAAATCCTTTGCTGTAGCTAAATCATGTTATCATCATTTAATAATGTTTACTTTTATATAAGCAACACTATTAGAAAAATATATTCCTGTATACAACGAACACCTGAAGCAACACCTATACCTGTATAAAAAGAAAACCTGTTGATAACCTGTTGAAAACGTCATTACATTTTTCAAATGAGACATTTTACATTAGATTTTTCATAAGTTAAAGATGTTTTTTTTTAATTAACTGTGCCTAAACATGTATGGGAATACAATTTTGACTATATACCAAATAGTATTTTGTTCAAGTCACCATTTACACAAACTGAATTCTAATTATAGTGAAGTTTGACAGCCCTAAAGTATTTGATTTTTTTTCTAAACAGATAATATATTTGTATGTAAACTTCAGTGTCTATTATGCAACTGTCAGTATTGCATGCTTTTGATGCATTTTAGAAAAAAGGAGCAGATATGAAAAACTTCCAAACCAAACTCTTTGAATATCAACAGGTGATGGCCATTAATGCAGGTATACTTTAAAATCTCTGTGTATATCTGAGAGTCATGCGACTCCTGCTGTATCATCCAAGAATGAAAAGAAGTATCAGTGACATACAGTATAATATATGTATTGAATTTTTAACAAAGCGTCTGTCTATTTTTAGGATAATTCTTAAACACACTATTCAATTGTGTCTACAGTATTCATGAACGTTTTTGCGATACGAATATTTCAAGCTTGTGAAAGCCATATGTTAACCTTATCATAGAAAAAAAAAACATTTTTCGAACTTTAAAATAGAGCTGAATCTTTATGAAACCTCAAACATGCTAATATACGAACATGATAAACTGTCGCGTCGTTAAAAATAACGTAATATCGAACAAAACTCCATAACATATATACGAAAAAAATCAATTCATAGAACATGTATTGCATTTAGTAACATGATCAGTATAATTGTTTATAGCACCAACATATGTAGACTTGTATTATGAAACCAGGTTATTAGAGAAGAATTTTACCACGAGCAGAAATTTGTGCAATTACCATTGGATTAACGTTGTAATTCAGCGCACCGAACTTGTTTGTAGCCTAAGCTTTCAATCAATATTAAATAAAGAGATGCACATGTGCATGGCCATGAAAAGGAACACTAATCACTACAAGTAATGAGAAGCTTAAGTAGATTTATATTAGGAGTTTAGTAGCTCTCTTGCTATTTCCTATAGTCTTATAAGAGGTTGCTTCACCTGCATGTGTTACCTTAAGATGCAATGGCTCTTCAACACCAAGTTTATTAGGAAGGATAAATTAGATCTAATCAGTGTGCAAGAAAAGTAAGAAGGGAAGCAGGTATAAAACTACATCAATGCAAGACAATTTCAAGGTCTTTTCTCTTTGTTTTCGTTCCACTCGAGTAATTGAATGTAACTTGTTGGCAACAGAAATTACCACAACATGTGTTTAATAATAAATGTCACATTAATTAATCAGTCAATAAGTGGGGAAAAATTTATTCAAAATTCTTCAATTTTCTTCGCAAAAGTAACAAAAGGACGAGATTCATTAATGATGTGGATTTGTATGAATTACTTTGAGTGATGATTAAATTTGCATTAACTAGATATTTAATTTTTGGAATATCGACGAAATATGGCAAAGCCGTGAATGATAACTAGAAGTGAAACTTTTAGGCTGTGTACTTATCATATAGTAAACAACTTTTTTATTTGTATATTGCTAGAACGTATTTAGGCCTAATTAATTTTGAATACTAGGCTGGATGTCACATGGGCTTAAATTGAAGGATGCCATTAAGTTTGTACAAGATTTCTCCTGGCTAGTAATTCCAAGATGTGCATTGGAATATTTAATGTAGTTTTGTGTGAAATGGAAACTGAAAGTCTCTTAATTCTAACAGTAATTGAATTGCAAATTAATCCGGTGAATTTATGCGGTAAAGAAACTCGAGCAAAAACATGCTAGGACATAAAAGCCCTAAATTAATTACAGCTCAATCTTTGTTAGGGGCAAAGCAGAATGAATGCATAATTTAACCTTATAAGTTGTCACCTTTACCCTCAGAATCCCATCAAATATCGGATTAGCTGTATAGGATGATCATGATGGTACCTTATTGTTTCTACCTATACATGCATGTATATACTGTAGATGTAACCTGAGGTAACATGTAACATGTGGCTTCTAAATAAACTTCCATTACAGTCAAACTACGTTTAAAAAATTGAGAAAATAAACGTGATTGTATATTTAATGAATGCCTTTAAGATTAGTAACCTGGTGGTCAATTAATACACCTGGAGCATTACACGAGGGATATACGCTTGTGCATGTGGCTTAACAGAATTCAATTATAGATACAAATTGGCTATTTATGATTAATTGTGTAATCGTTGCAATATTACGATACAGAATTTGGATTTTCTATAGATGTCATGGGTTAAATCCCTATCTACATTTCAGCAAATATTTGACTAATAAGCTTAACGCATTAGCCATGGTGTTCTGCACTAAAAAGCTTAAATCGGATTACCAATTTAAAATAATTTCAGTGAAACTTTGATTCATCTGGGCAAAATAGACAACATTGCAATACTTGTTTGTTTGTTGGTTTTTTAACGTTGGCCTATTTCTGCACCACGAGGGCTAAACACCAACGCCAGGGAAAGGGCCTAGCTCCTTCACCTCCCTGGGAATTTTGCCTACGAGGGGGACTTCCACCCTCTCTCGAGGGGTCTAACGTGCAGAGAGCAAGGGGGATCCACATGGAACCTCGGTTTAAACTCTCATTCGAAAAATTCCCACCATACTTAAAAATAATACCTCCATACTTAAAATAGTTTCAATGCATGTTTGCTGTGAATATGATAATAAAAAATAGCATTTCAACATAGAAATTGAATATTAAAAATACTAACAATGATTTTAAAATATTTATTTTTTAATAATCGAGGATATATGCTCGAAATTATTTTATTAAAACGTATGGTTTTCGGCTAAACTAATTAATCCAATAAAATTAATGAAATTACAAGTAGGCTATATACTGCATATAAGTTTTTAATATAATGCGAAAATTGTAAAATGGACAGAATTTCCGCTTTCTGTTTTGGAAAATTTATCAATCTACCTTCAGAGTATTTGAGAAATGCATATTAAAATTGTAGTGTACTTCTGTTGTAATAATTAGTCCAATTTTTGCGCTTCATGAAATTATCTCATATATGTCTTATATGAAAAACATCGTTTTCACAAAGTCAAAATAATGATACGATTTGCAAATGGGTGACATTTAATTAAAATCTATGTAGCAGAACATCACGTAAGCAGTGCCTATAAATGAGTCATCATTTTCAATGCATGAGGTTTATAAGCAAGCATATACCCAACGTTCTTCAGAAAAATTCACGAAAACTGAGTTCAAATCCTTGTCATGACGTATAGGCCTACACTTTGGAGGAAAAATAGCAACAACCTCGGATTGTGTGATGCTATTATCTCGGTCTTTCTATTTTAAAAATGTTGTGGTATTTCCCATTTCAGTTTATAAATGTGCTAACATTTCCAAAAACGCACCACACACTTAATTAAAATGCCCTTCAAAATGCTTGCGAACAAGTTCATTTTTGTACATAGTACAGAGGAATGCCATTTATCAAAATAAAGCAGTGAGATAAAGCCGTACATATAGATTGGGATTTTATTCCAAATCTTCACATAATGTTATGTAATGTTTAAACATATTGCTGTTATTGCAGGTCGTCAAAGGCACACCGTAAAACTTATGACCTCTTATATAAAGAGAATTTGCCAGCAACGAAATAAAACACGGTTCACCACAAACCCTCACTAAGCTTTTATTATTATTTGATGAAAGAAACGTGCACGAAGACTATACATGCACATTTCTAGCAATTCGTATATAGAATACATCAAAGTAATAAACATAAATGCTTAAACAGTTGTGAAAAATGCATGCGTATGAAAGTGCCATATTTCATTGGTGGTAACAATAGAAACGCTCGTTGGCGGTCATACATTGGAAAGCAAATACCATATCAGCAAAGTTTATTTTCTTTTTATGCTATTTTCAAAACAACTTTTCTCTATTTCAATACAAAGATTTTTGAAAGAATTTATACGATTTTTATAGATGCACTTTCAAGTAGGTATTAAATTGGTAAAACTAATTAACAAGAATGGAGCAATTAATTTAGACAAGTACATGTATATAGTTTTTGTAATTGAGGTTGAAACTTATAGTAACATCTGTTGAGAAATCGAGGTTGCAAGAAGAATTCGTTTATTAAATGACGATGACGAAATACTGTATTTCCTGAGATTAATATAACAATATTTGCATGGAGTTGTACAATTTCAGCAAAGTTTGACGATATATTTTTAAAAAGTAAAAATTGAATATTTAATTTAGAAAGCCGAGCCGCGTTTAGTTTAGGATAAGCTAATTTTATTCTTTGCAAAGAATAAAATTAGCTTTTCAAACGCTAATTTCATTTCATTTCATCATGATGAAATGAAATTGAGGTAATTTAATACACATTTTAATTAAGTTCATTGAAACGAAATAGCCTACTTGTTTAATCATGTACATGTCTATAATATATAGTCAATCGATTGTCATTGTTTGTTTTTTCTCCTAGGAAGAATAGCAGTTACTGTACACTATGGGCTTTAATTCTCACATATCTTTTAATTTCCTGTCGTTATGTAAATAGCTACTTTAAGTAAGAAATTCATCTGTGCATTACAAAGTTACTCGAAGAACTAAGAAGGCATTTCTTTGGTTATGTTGCATTTACGAAGGCAGCAAAATGTTGCATTTAAACACAAGAGTTCTTTTAATGCTTCGAAATCAAAAATGATTACTTGACATTTAACTTTGGGCGGTGTTGAGTGTTGCACATGTGGCTATTGCTTTCACACATGCATGAAATCACATTGATGGTTTTGAAAGACAACAGCGGTTAATAATTGTATTAACTTTGCTCCAGTCATAGGCTATCCATGAAGCTAAAATTGATTTTGAAAAGTCATTTATTATTTATCAAATATGATCACAGAAAGGAAAGCAAATTATACTACATGTATATGATGAATGATTGACAAGCAATCGTGATTTGGCGAGGCTTTATAGAATTTAAAATTATTAGGGCTTATTTAATGTTTTTCGTAACAGTTTCAATATAAATCATGAACTTGGCCAAAATTAACAAGAAGTCATTCATTTACTTGTGAAAGAGAACTGCATGATACATGTATACATCTATATTGTAAATTTAATCTCAAAGTGTATCATTTGCTAAAAACAACTATGTTTAGGCAACTTTATGTAATATGGAATTATAAAAATTGCTAGAAAATTTAAGTTCTCGTTTACTTCTTAATTTAAATTAAGTTAGTGTTGCATAGATAGCTCAAATTCTCCAATTGATTCCTTATTAATATAGGATGCATTATAGGATATTATAATGTACTTTGGTGAGAAACTAAACGTGACCTATTCTAATAACATAGTCGTAAAACAAAATATTTTATCGAAAAGTGTATCAAACAAAATGTGTTTGGTGTGCCGGGGAATTGAAAACACCAGTATTTATTTTAACTTAAATTAAAGACGTCCAGGTCATTTCAAAGTGAGTCATATTTTTCAATGGTAAACCCTAGTTATTCATACAGATTCGTATCCTTTACATCAAAATAACTGGACGTCATTAATTTAAGGGGGCGATCCCCACTATATATGATCCCCAATGGTTAAGATGGGGCCGAATTTCGAGCTGTTGTTTTCCCCTTTTGTTTTTAAAATTTTTTGAAAATTTTTTATTTAAAACATTCTTTGAAAAATCCTTTAGGTGTGCATTGATTTCTTTATCAAAAATAAAATTCCATAATTTTACAAAAAAATATC
>JAQGCC010001057.1:0-27149 GCA_034698905.1 Xestoiulus laeticollis | reverse complement strand
GGAGCTACACAGACTACGTGAATGTCTACGTAAGAATTCTCCATTGGAAAGGGTATGGTTGAAAGCCCCCTTAAAATCATGAAAATGTTGATTTTAGCAGTTTAATTTTAATTATTTTCTCGGTAGTTGTCAGATATATGTTCAAGTTTATGTAATTGTTGTTATATTTGAAAAAAATCAGGATTTCTGGAAGTGGTGAGGATGATGACCACTTTTCAGATAATCAATATGCAACATAATGTTAAAATTGATCTATCTGTAATTATATTTGTTACTGTTTATTACTTGCATTAGTTTGTGCATATATTTGGGGATAGTTGAACCCAAAACATGGCCAAAAAAGCCTCAATTTTCACGAAATAGTTTCATTTTTAGCTGCTCATGATTGTTAGTTTGCATTTTACAAGATTCGTGCTAAAATAATATTTCTTCGATGGAAAGCAATTTTGGTAATTTCAATATTAGTTTTAATTCAAATATGCCATCCTTAAATATAAAATTTAAGAAGCGTAGGGCTCAAATAGACTCTAGGTGGTCATTTGAATTTAAAGGAGCTCAACAGAAGGCTTAGCGTAATAGCGTATATTGCAATTCAATTCAAAGCATTGGCATTGCTGCTACAGGTGGCTCGTTCAAACTAATATATGTAGTGGTCTTGGTGATAACTAACTAACGAAGAACTAAATGCAGTTTTTATCGCTTTTTCAGGCGAACGTGGAAATTAGGCCGCTGCTTAAAAAGCTAGATGCCAACTTGAAGGATCTAAATGCAAATCTTATTCGAAGTGTTTCCTCCTCTCAAATGTATCCTTTCAATAATTGACAATACGATCTTTATTTTACACGGGTAAACCGTAGATTTTTCTTAACGAATGTAATCTTCAGAACTGCCATGGAAGGGAATCGAAGGCAGATGATGCTGGATAACTTAGTCAGCAAAAATGCTCAAATGGAAACTGCGTTTACGGGAAAACATGCTACGCAGGTTCCTGGAAGGTGCAGTTTCCATTTCAGTCCTTTTAAAACTGGAAATGACGTCTCAATAATTTGTTCATTAATATTACAATCATTGAACTGTAGGTCCTCGTTACTGGGAACGGATTTTGGGCGTCCCAGAGGAGCCGTGTCGTGGGGTGGTGTCGACGAATCCGATGATATCACCGAAGATTTCTCTGTCGAAGATGTCCGCAGTCAGCAGCAAAGGGTTATTCAAGGTAAATGGTCTTTTAATTGCTCACCCCCCTCTTAATCCATCGTTAAATATTTACGGCTGTTGCAAATTTATGTTTTAGAGCAAGACGATGGTCTGGAAGCCCTTTCTTCTGTAATAGCTAGGCAAAAACAACTGGCTTATGCGATTGGAGACGAAGCTGATTTGCACAATGGTAAAATCTACTTTTTTCTCATGTTTTAATAGCTAATCGTTTTTTAAAACATAAGAGCGAGACAATCTGCTCTTGATATAACGAACAGAGTAGCTTATCACAACCATGCAAAATGACTATACGTCATACTTATTAGCCTCTTGTTATAACGAATGTTTTTTTCTATAAAATCCTGCTTTAAAAATGTTACAATTTTACCACTTTTCGTTTTTCAAAATAGAGCTCATAGACGACATCACGGATCACGTGGATCGCACCCGAGACAGGCTTTTAAAAGAGACGAGGCATGTTCAGATAGTGGACAGGAAGTCCAACACTTGCTGTAAGCACCCCTTGTCGCTTTAACCACATTTAAAGCAAAAACAGTGGTCTCGGAGTGTCTACATTTCTATAAATTTTACCTTTTTTCTAATTAATTTTATCAAATTTCAGGGTTTTGGATTGTGATCATCGTATTGCTGATTGCAATTATAGTAATCGTTTCCATCCCGTTCAAGAAGAAATGAAAACGGAAATTTGAACAAAAACAAGGGGTTAAATATATTCAGTGATGGACAGTTGAAACAAGAGTTCACCAAATTATAAATTCCCAGGTTGCACCAAACTCCCGTTAACTTCGTTCAAAGACGTTTTTATGTCCCCGTTCGCATCTTAGCGGCATCTACACGTTGCGTAAACTTAACTAGCACGTTAAATTGCTAATAGTCGGCCTAATAGTCGACATTTACAAGCTGTGACTTATGTTACAGGATAAATTATATATCGACATTTTTTAAGCAAAATCTAAAAATTACCTATTGCGAAAGCTGAATTTTTTTCAAATGTGTTGCTCGAATCCTCGTGCCTTTAATGCGATTTTTTCAGATTTTTGGGACCACGTTAAGTAAATATTCATATCACGTTTAATCAAGCGCTTATTAATTTACTTTTATTAATTAAATAATGTGAAATATGTGCTAAATTTCATGTGTTTTTTTCAATTTAATCTTGAGTTGCCGATCGCGTTCGGTAGATGGCGCCACTCGTAGTTTCCGGTGCTCGTGCCCGCGTTCTAAAATCAATTGCAAGGTTCGAAAATGGCGGTCTTCTTCAAATCGGTGTTTTTCGTGTTTTTATTTTATTTACGCTGCAAATTTCATGTTCGCGAGTAAAATTACGACCTGCAAACGAAGATGAAGTGGTGGGAACACGATGAACAACTTTTTCTGGAAGAAGGGAATGATTGAAAAGTGACTGTTGAATTTCAAGCGTTAGGCCTAAAAAGGCAAGTTTGAACTTGTACTACAGTGTATTTCTTCTTGTTTTGTGTTTTTTTTTTAAGAATAATGAGAAATATGTGTTGAAAATTAACGTGTTTATAACTTATTAGCAAAAGATTTCGATTAAAAACTGTTATGGTGCTTGGAATGTGGGTTTGCGCGACTTTGGAAAAAAATAGCCTACCATGAATTTTATTGTTATGTATCCTATTGGATTCTAGTGTTGAAAATAGGATCATAGTTAGAAAATCACATTGTTTTGAAATGTTAATGTATTGTCTAATGTTCCGGTTAATACAAAAAGACCCATCGTCAAGAATGAAAGAAAACCAATGGAATTTGACGAATTTCTGTTCTCAATGGCATTTTAGGCCTAGGGTCACTATGTTGAATTTTTGCAAACCAAGGTTTAATATGAAAAGTTTGCAAGGCTTTAATGTATAAATGGATTGTTATACTGTATTGTCATTTTTGTATACTAATTCTACGTTTAATATATCAGATAAACAGTAGAATGATTAGTTTGAAGCAAAAGAAAGCCTTTTACATGTACATGTATAGGCGAGAATTAAAACGTGACCTTGAAACGTACGTTTTCAATGCCATTTAGAATCTTTGAATTTACAGTATACAATATTAATGTAAGGTACTGCTTTCAAATGAGCGATCAAATCCCCATTGGACTAGATGTTTAACTTAGATATAAGATATTTTTAGACTATAAGATATTAACTTTTAAAAACCAATCATTAAAAATCGATGAAAATAGGAATCTTATAAGACACGAGGAGATGCTCTGTGTCTCTGATAATCAGCCATTTAGTATATAGTGTGGGATGGTGAAGGGATCGGCCAAACCGTTCGTTATATCGAGCGGTTCGTTATACAGAACGATCGGTGACAGATAGGCTAATACGTGAGAGGTACATGTATACAGTATAATGTAGGCATTTTATTCGAGACAATCCACTCTGCTCGTTATAGCGAGAGTAGATTCAGTATTTGTTGACATTTGTTGATGGATGGCGCCACTTGTACATTAATTTTACGATTCGGATGAAATCATGTTTTCCTCTGGCAACGATGTTATTGTGGTTTTAATAGAAGAATCTAGGAGTATTTGTGCCAAATTAAGTGCTGGCATGTTTTCAGTTTTCTCCTTTTGTTAAACGTCCTTCATTTCAATTTGTGTTTTGCGGCTTTTCATCCTTTGATTTGTGTCAAGATGAGACTATTTGAGGCGATGTAACAATGCATCAGTTAAATGCTGATGAGGCAAATCCTCTGCAGGCCCTAAATAATTCCAAGTATTTATTTTAAAACGATGGATTCATAGAAATGCAATCATAAAGCTTACTTCCCTTTTCTCAATTCAAAGATTTTAGCGGAATCGGGGCTTAGGACCAATATATTCAAAATCCTGCTTTGCTATACGTCCTATAATTGTCCTATAAAATGTCCTATAATTTGTTGATCCCACAGAGTTGAATTTTCAAGGAAATTGGATAGACTTGGAACAGTCGACAAAAAGGGATTTATTTTGAACAAAATAAGGATAAAGAACTTAAAGTAAAACCTGGTAAAGTGACCACTTTTCGTAAATTGGTTTTAGTGCACAGTGACCGAATTTGTCCATTTTTTGGATGGTCACCTTTAAGAGGGTTGCATACCAGAATAAGCCCTTTTTAAATAATGTTTTTTATTTAATTTTTGAAATTGTTAGGAACAAATGGAATGTAGTAGTAGGACCTAGCATAAATATTCTATTATTTGTTGAATTTTTTTTTTGTTTATGTATACATGTATGTATTTTACATTTCATGAAAATATGTCCGTAAAGTTTACCAGACCCTCACCCTCTACAGTTATAAACTTTACAGACTATATTTCCATGAAACGGAAACAGGGAATTTCCCTCGGATTTTAAGTAAACTTAAAAACAATCCAAAATTACACGTGAAAAAATTCTAATGGAATGCCAATTGCACGCGCACAAGCAATGTTGGAATATTTTCACGTGTAATTTTGAAATTTTTTCACGTGTAATTTTGGAATATTTTCACGTGCAATTTTTGGATTGTTTTTAAGTTTACTTATTTTTTTAAAAAAATAGCTTTAGAAAATTTTCAAAATTCGTCAAATAGTATAGCCATTTTTCTGAGGAGGTAAAACTGTTTTTTTATTATCAAATCCTTATTTGTAAAGAATCTGGATCTTTTACGAAATTCCGCCATTGCATTTTCTGTAAGTTGCATGGCAAAATGGCATTTTTTGCATAAGGGATGGTAACCCGGGTTAATAATAGTTTGTTGAAAGAGATGAATTCAAGGGGCTCATTTGCAAAAGTATGGGTCAAAAAATGACGTCTTCAGGCTCGACATTTAAACGTCATATTTTTTCCCCAACAAAAATGGCGAAAATTGCTACTTGGGAGTACATGTATTTGTTTCTAAAACAGCTTTTTTTAACCACGAGACAAGAAGGCAATTTCTTTCGTCATGGACACGCATTTCAGCCGCCAAATCTCGTAAGAAAACCAAATCGCCGTTTTTAAACCTCTTAATTCAATGACAAAGTATCCAATTTATTCAACGACTCAATTGGCCGGGACGACTTTTAGGTCGTGCGTAAAATTGGGAGCCGCCTCGTGCCAGGGGGTGCATGGGGAGGTTGTTTGTGGGTGATGAATTGCACGTGGGTGGAATGTGCGCACACCCCGTTCCTCGTGCCACTTAACACGTGTAAAACATGGGAGTCAGCTGTGTTCTAGCCGAGATTGATGGCTGCATGTTATACGAGGTGAGACGTATTTAGGAAGACATATACATGTACATACTGCACTCGCAAAAACACATCTTTAAGCATTTTAAAAAATATATATATCCTCGTAAACCCAGGGTTATTTTTTTATTTATTTTCATTTAGCCGACAGAGGGCGCGACCTACGATTAACTTTTCAGATTAGAAATCTGTCAACTTTTAAGAAGCTGTAAAAAAATGCAATACATGTTGAATCTCGAGGAATGTTGTTCATTTAATCTCCCCCTCTTCTATTGAGATTATAATTTTAATCTGTTTCTTAGCCAGGTCACGGATTCTATCTCGTCTTGGACAAATTAAAAATCGGTGAGATTGATGCACGCAAAGTGGATGGATAGGGTGACCTCGCCAAATTTAAAACAAGATAGAAACAGAAATAAAAGAGAAAGCGATGGATGAAATAAATAAATCCGACACATTTCTGGTAAAGTATAGGGTTCCTAAATTTAGTCTGGTCTGCAGCAGGTTATGTTTTGTCGCCAGTCTTGCATGACGACAATAACTGACCACATAACGCCAGTGATCGATCGTTTCGTCGTCAGACTCATGATCATGCAAGAATGACGACAAAATGTTCCGAGCAGGCTTGAAGTTTGAAAAACTTGTACACTGCTTTCTGCAGCTTTTATCCTCTTTTAAATTTGGCGTGGTCACGCTGTCCATCCACTTTGCGATCTCGCTGTATTTTAATTCGTCCAAGACGAGATAGAATCCGTGACCTGGCTAAGAAACAAACTATACGTAATCTCAACAGATCGTTTTGTAGTCATGCAAGACTGACGACAAAAAATGGGTGGAATCTAGAATTTCAGCTAGATTTTGGTGGGATTTCGACCTCTTTTTTTCCAAAAAATATAATGTCCCTTGATCTGGGCCTCTTTTCGTTTTTCCCAAAAACAACCGGTTTTTCTAATCGTGTTTTGAATATTATCGAGTATTTTGGGATGAAAACATCCTCCTCCTTCTTAATCATCGTCCCTGGTGGCCCACTGGGTGGGGGTGGGGGTGGGAGGGGGAAAAGGGGGTGGCGCTTCTGATGTTTTAATCTGGTGTTGGAAAGAGACGTGACCCCTTCTGCATGCATGCATGCGAACATCGTTATAATATGTGTTTATTTGCTAAACATTTAAATTCGGTGTTTATTCAGGTTTTTGGCTGTTATTTCAATTAAGGGTCTCTTCGGGGGTTTGCAATTGAGAAACGAGCTTATTTATTTGCAGGACGAAAAAAAAAAGACACATTTATCTAGTTGAAGATGAAAACAATTTCGTCTTCTTCTTCTTCTTATGTTTTTCCAAGAATTAAACGTTTTTTTTTTTTTTCCTTTGAAAATGTCGGGGCACGTGGCCACGAGGTGTGTGACATCAAAAGATGTACCGCTCTGAATGACCTTTCACCTTTTCAGACGGGATACG
The DNA here is from genome assembly GCA_034698905.1 of Xestoiulus laeticollis. Lineage (NCBI taxonomy): Eukaryota > Metazoa > Arthropoda > Diplopoda > Julida > Julidae > Xestoiulus > Xestoiulus laeticollis. Next base: position 20,271 of record JAQGCC010001057.1, on the reverse strand, counting down.
GTTTTGTTTATTAGGGCAAATAGTTATTGCCTCGTGATGATTGAATTTCGATTTTTATTTCGTCCAGGTGCTTTTCCTTTTTATCCTCTTTGCATTTGGCGAGGTCACGCCGTTTATCCCGCTAGATTTAAGCAGTCTTATCCATTTGTTGGGGTTCTTATGGTGGTGTAACTGGGATGGGGTGAGGGGTTCAGCTACACCCCACCCCCTCATCTAGGCACGAAATGTAGTCGGGAGTGTTCATAAGCCTCGTGGACTACTATTGGGGGGGGGGGAGTCCAAGAACAAAAAAATGACGTCATTTTTATTACAGAAAACGACGAAAAAATATCAGTCGACGTGGGCCAGGGGAGGGGGGGGGGATTTGAATTCTCCTGAAATAGTATCCGCGAGTTTATGGACGCTCCCTACTGTAAAATAACAAAAAAACAGCAGTACCCATGGCACCCGGTGTTTATTAGAGACATGTATTAATATAAGCGTGGGTGTCTGTATTTTCGATCAGGGAGGGTCACCCATTCACGGTAGTCATTATATACCATTCCCCCCTTTTTTTCTGGGTATGATACCAGGGTGTTAATGCCCCCAGGGGAGGCGTTGGGGGTGGGGGATGTCTTATTTTCGTGGGCGACTGTTAACCCTGGAGTATCGTCGTGACATTTGCCATAAATCGGTGGGCGCTAATAAGCGTAATCTCGTATAATCCTTAGCATTTTCTTAATCCCCCTCCCCTCCCCTCCCCTTATCCTCCTCCTTTAGCCCTAGCGCCACACGAGCCGGCGCCAACACCCTCCCCCCTATAATCGGGTTTTTTTTTTTTTGCCTTGACATTGAATGATCTGGTCTCCGAACCCAGACTTCGAACCAGAGCCTATGAATAATAATTTTTCATTTTTTTTTCTCCTCCTCACCCACCCCCACCCCCACCCCCTGCCGTTCCAGCCGCAATTACGCGTGTATACACACACACCTTCAATTCGTCGGACATTATTATTATTATCATTTTATTGTAAAATATGGCCGCTCTTGACACTTTAAGGGGAATTAACGCCTGGCCTTGACAAAATGCTCACCCCCTCTACGGCTAATGCGCTTGGCCGCCCAAAGAGGGCGCTGAACAATTCATAATCCTTATTTAATAAAGTGAGCTATAGGAGAAAATGTGCGTGCTTCCATGTTGAAAATGCTATGGTAAGGATTAATGGTAAGACGACGTCCATGTTGGAAGGGTTCAAAATGTTGGAAGAAGTGTATGGAATCGACGCATTAGGAGGCGTCCATGTTGGAAGGGTTAAACGTAAGGGTTCAAAATGTTGGGAAGAACTGTATGGAATCAGCGCATTAGGAGGCGTCCATGTTGGAAGGGTTATGGCAAGAATTTAAAATGCACTACAATGTGCAGTATGTGGACAATATGACGTCCATCTTGGAAGGGATATACATGTATAGGAATTAATGCACTATGAAGGCAATGGGACGTCCATGTTGGAAGGGTTAAATATGAGTTGGAATGGCTATGTTAAGGATTTTCACTGTAAAGGGCATTGTGACGTCCATTTTGAAAGGGTTAACGTAAGGATTCAAAATGTTGGAAGGGCTGCCAAGGAATTAATACAAACTTAGGCTTCCATGTTGGAAGGGCTATGTTATGGATTGGTATTACACAGAGTGAGGACAACATATGACTGTCATGTTGGAAATGTCATGAAAAAGCCCTAACTCGTAGCGAAGTGGGAGGTTGAGTCCCTCCCACCCCCTAATCTTCGATGCTTTGAATTGGTTTTTCTTAATCCGTTTCACCTGCAAAATCTGCTTTGGGGTGAAAGGAAACGAATTTTTCCCTTTTTGTTTATTTTTCCTTCTCTAAATTTAATAATTCTTCCACGAATTCGTGTTTATTAATTCGACGCCTGTGCCATAAATTAAGTTAAAAGCCCTTATTCTCTCTCTCTTTCTGGGGTTCGATCCCGGCGTCTCGTGTGCCCTTAGGCCCCAAACGTTCAAATTGCTTTTTTTTTTTTTACTTTTACTTTTTATAAAGCTCTCAGTTGTTTTTTTGTATACACACGTTTATTTTCTCTTTGAATTTCAAACGCAATTTTATTTATCCCGTTTTCAGACCTTGTTGTTTTTCCACCCCACCCACCCCCTCCTTTTCCACCCCTTCTTTTATTCGCTTATTCGGAGGCCTTATGGCGTCTGTAAACACGTGCGTTGGAAAAACTAAAAAAAGGCCCCAGGAAATAAAAAAATAATAAGAATATAGAAATGGTGAGGCAATGAAAGCCAATAACATCCAATTGCGTTTATTTACCCCCCATCCCCCCCCCCACCACTATCACACCCTCCTTTCCACCCTCTTTTCTCTCTCCCTATGGCCTTGTACAGGGTGAACGAAAGTCTTTATCCGAAAAAACTTTTACACCGTGTTTAGATATGAAAATTATGTTAATGCTGTTAAACAGGAAGTCACGTGTGCTCTATCCACTGATGTTATTGGACCATTTTTTCACGAAAAACCGAATTATAACTTTTTAATCGTGGCACTTGGGACGAAATGTCCAATTAGGAATTTTCAATAGCCTCTTCAAGATGGCGACCAAATGTTCTGTAATTTGGATTTGCATATCTTTGACTTGGAATTAGCACCTTCAAGATGGCGCCCTTCATAAATGTCACATCTTTGAGCAATTTGCAATAGCTTCTTCAAGATGGCGACCAATGGGCCTTTGTTAAATTTCATATCCCTCAGCAATTTACAATAGCATCTTCAAGATGGCGACCAAGTGTTCTGTAGATTGGATTTGCATATCTTTGAGCAGTTGGAATTAGCACCTTCAAGATGGCGCCCATCATAAATGTCACATCTTTGAGCAATTTGCAATAGCTTCTTCAAGATGGCGACCAATGGGCCTTTGTTAAATTTCATATCCCTCAGCAATTTACAATAGCATCTTCAAGATGGCGACCAAGTGTTCTGTAGATTGGATTTGCATATCTTTGAGCAGATGGAAGTATATATAGCACCTTCAAGATGGCGCCGCTGATAAATGTCAATTCTTTGAGCAATTTTTCAATAGCCTCTTCAAGATGGCGACCAAGGATGTTTTGTGTGTTTGCCCTGTGCACATGCATTCGGTTTCCCAATCAATAGTGTACGCGTGCGTTAACGCATGGTCGCCCTCTCTGCAGGGGGCCCAGGGGGATGTTTTTGTATAATGAACTCTGGGATGGCCGCCAGGTGCGATTTCGCATAGGCGAGCGAGCGGAAAGAACAACATGGAGCTACGGCGCTTCCTTTTGGGACTTGAATCGCCGCCTGCTCATCACTTTTCTTCCGCTTTCATGAGCTTAAGAACTGAAGGGAAATTAAGAGGGATCAAACGACGAGGGGCTCAGCCATCATCAAGTGGCGAGGGGCCCTCGGAAGGGGGCGCCACGAACGACTTATTCACAGCGAGAGATGAGAAAATGTGAAGAAAAAAAAAATGTTTGTTTGAAAAGTTCGTGGATCGATTTGCATAGGAGAGACATGGGCTGCGGGCCACGCACTTTTCAAACAAGGTCTTTGATGCTGAGTTGTTGTTTGGAAAAGTGGGTTTTTATTTGCAAAAGAAATCTTGAAAAAAAAAAATTCATTGTTTGAAAAGTTCGTGGCTCGATTTGCATAGGAGTGACATGGGCTACGGGACACGTACTTTTCAAACAAGGTTTTATGGTTTTTGATGCTGAATGCTAGAGGTGCGTTTTAAAAGCATGTACGTTTCAACTTTACGTGTGTGCTTAGCACTATACGAAAGGCGTTTGAAAAGGTTGTGGCTTGACTTACATAGGAGAGACATGGGCTCAGGGCCACGTACTTTTCAAACGATGTTTTATGTTTTGCTTTGGCGCTGAAGAGATGTTTAGAAATGTCAGGGAAAATGGGTTTATTTCGAAATTAAAGGGATCGAACTACTGCGTTTTTGAATGTATATGAGGTGCGTTTGAAAAGTCCGCGACTCGATTTAGATAGGAAAGACGTGGGTTATAGGCCACGTACTTTTCAAACAAGTGTTTCTGGTGTTTGGTGCATGCTGAAGTAATGTTAGGCTAGATGGATGGACTGCAGGGCTCCCGCAGACCTTGAAAAACCTGGAAATTGTCAGGGAAAAGTAAGGGAAACAACCCTATGAGGTGCGTTTGAAAAGTCCGTGGCTCGTTGCCCATAGAGAGACAATGAGATTAAGGCCACGTACTTTTCAAACAAGTTTTTCTGGTGTTCGGTGCATGCTGAAGTAATGTTGGGCTAGATGGATTGACTGCAGGGCTCCCGCAGACCTTGAAAAACCTGGAATTGTCAGGGAAAAGTAAGGGAAGCAACCCTATGAGGTGCGCTTGAAAAGTCCGTGGCTCGATGCCCATAGAGAGACAATGAGATTAAGGCCACGTACTTTTCAAACAAGTGTTTCTGGTGTTCGGTGCATGCTGAAGTAATGTTGGGCTAGATGGATTGACTGCAGGGCTCCCGCAGACCTTGAAAAACCTGGAATTGTCAGGGAAAAGTAAGGGAAGCAACCCTATGAGGTGCGCTTGAAAAGTCCGTGGCTCGATGTTCATAGAAAGACAGTGTGTTATAGGTCACGGACTTTTCAAACACGCCATCCAACCCTAAAGCCCTATACCGGGGCATTGATCCTCGATGGTATACACTGTATGTGAATTAGATTTTTGCAATAGCCCTTTGTTGTGCAAGGGCCTACATATGTAATATATTAAAAAGAGGGGACATGCCGCGAGGGTATTCGTGCGCGAGGGGCAAATAAAAAATAGTACCTGCAGGTGTAATTCGGTATAAAAGGCAATATATCGAAGTTGTTTTTGGGGCTGTACGTTTTAAGAAAATGTAAAAGCGTGATCAATGAGGCGAAATGGTGATGAAAATGGGAGGTGCAGCGGCACGAGACACACGGAGGGCGGTGGGTGGTGGATGAGGATGTGGGGGAGGGGGGGGAGTGTAGGGGGTAAAGCGGTTTAGCTTCAGTTTTTATATTCGCCAATCGCTCACGGTGTTTTTGTTTTTATGCGGTGAAAATGCGTATTTTCGTTTTCCGCATGGCTCGTTCTTTTTACCCACTCCCCCCCAAATCATCCTCCCACCCACCCTCTCCCCCACCCACTTCGAAAATTGCGGAAAAAAACATGGGGAAAACGAAATTTGAACGAAATTTCAATCGCGGATGAACATGTATTGCGATCAGAACAGTGCTGCCACCTAGCTGTTGAATAAATTCCGGATGAATATTTCAGCTAGGATGAAATTCTATCTTATAAATTTCAGATGTTACACTTTTCAAATTTTACACGAAAAAAACCAACAAATTTAGATTACTGAATCGAAATGAGATTAATAGAGACGTTGCCTAATTTTTTTATTTTCTGGACTTGATGTAGTGTTTTGAAATTGATGTATTGCGGAAATCAAAATTACAATTAATCAACTATTCAAACTCGTAATTAGGCCTAGATTTACACTGACTTTTTGACATCATAATGGCGGAAATTGCATTTCATTTGTTCTTTTTGTTGAAAATTCATGCACTTTAATGATGATTATACAGTGGGCGCTCGATACGAACTTCGTTCGTTATATCGAGAGGTCTGTTTTTACAATTTTTTTTTCGCTCCTATAGTCGTCTTTCGTGGTTTTTTATGACACCTATAGCATTTTTTAGCTCCTAAAATGCTTTAGTTTTTTGCCCCGACTGTACTTCCGTCTTCTATCGAACACCGGAAATACAATTTTTGCTAATGTTTGGAGAGAGTCTGCGCAATAAAGCTGCTTTCGCAGTATTTTGAGTACCCCTTAAATAATCGTTAGAATATTTTAAGATATTAACTTTTAAAAAACCATTAAAATCAATGAAAATGCGAATCTTAAGACGCAACGTGGATGTTCTTCGTCTTTGACCATTCATCCCCCCAAGATATCGAATAACCGTTCGTTATAAACAGAGTTATTTTAGTAGCGTGTGGGATAGTGAAGGGACTTGCCGAACCGTTCAATACATCCAGTGGTTCGTTTATACAGAGCGGCTATAATACGTGAGAGGTGTAAGCATTTTACTCGGGAGCAGCCGCTCTGCATGTTCGTTATATCGAGAGGCGACTTAACTTACCTTCAACATCGATGACAGATATCCGATTAAAACGACGAAATAATGAAAAAGAAGAGTTTGAAGTGATTTAAGCAGTTGAGATTTATTGTTGCGGAAATGGGGAGGTGGTTTTGGGGGTGGGGGGGTGAAAGTGGAGGAGAGAGATATATCTATTATAATATATTCACATGATTATATAATGTACATTGAAGATGACGTCAAAATATACAATATGCAAATTAAACGAAGAGGAATGCATCGATTATAAAACTCATTGGCACGCGAAGAGATAATTCAATCAAACGAATTCGTTTAATTACATGTACTTTAATGCTTTTATTTTGGCACGCCAGGCCTAACGTTCCATTTCGCATTCTATACTCGGACGCAGAGCAATTGTATAACAGAATGGCATTTTGAAACCTTTTGAAACCGATCGTTCTAGAACATGAACTATAGAGTTTGAAATTAAAAAAAATTGCAAAACTTTTGAAATCGGTCGTTCTAAAAACAGCAGAGTGGAATTTATATGATCTAAATCTGCATATGTAGTTCTAGAACAGAAGCTGGTGCATGTTCTGGAATAGCATGCAGAATAGAAATTAATTCGAAATAGGTCGTTCTCATATATAGGACCTGCAGCAGAATGGAATTTTAAATTGATAGTTCTATACATGTAGAACAGGATGCGATTTAAATATGTTCCAAATGGCACGTTCTAGAACAGCAGAATGGAATTTTAAATTGATAGTTCTTATAGAATAGAATGCGATTTATACGTTTCAAATGACTCGTTCTAGAACAGCATAGTGGAATTTTAAATTGATAGTTCCATAGAACAGGATGCGATTCAAATATGTTCCAAATGGGTCGTTCTAGAACAGAAGAATGGAATTTAAATATTCCAAATTAGTCGTTCTAGAACAACAGAATGAAATTCGAACATTCGAATTGTAGAACACACGTGCACATACATGTATAAGATCGAAAATTTCAACTTTTCGAAATGGGTCGATCGTTCTAGAACGGCAGATGTTCTAGAAGTGACATCAATCGAACGTTGGAACGCGAGGTGGCGCGTATGTAGGCCTACATGTGAAAGCTGCAAAAGCAATATGAATGATGGGATATTCTATTAAGAAGGCGTAATTGCGTAATGAATTGCGGGGCAATTAAGGCTCATATATCAGCGTATTATTGAAAATCGTCCTCCTCCTTCTCCTCGATGGGTGCACGTGAAAAGGGGGGCGGTGGGTCAAAGGTCACGTGTGAATACCCTTCGTGGGGGGAGGGGCGTGGTCGACGCCATTGTTTCGTTTCGCCCTTCTTATTCCCGATGCTTTTATAATACTGCATATATAATATTTTATTTTTTTATTTTTTTTTTTTTTGGGCGGAATAATTGATACGTTTTGACCGCCAGAAAACGAAATGGAACGAAAGGCCGAAGTTATTTTTTTTTTAAAAAAAAGTCCACATTTTTGTAGATTTTATTTTTTTCAATTGAAGAGATTGTGAATTTGTTTTCTAGTTTGCATTTGGGAGGAGAACAGAATGTGTATGAGACATCGAATAAATTACGTTTCGTAAAAATCATCATAAAAAGAGAGAACATGTACATCAATGAGGGTCAGGCAGTCGAACGAGGGGTCAATAGGCCCTATTTGCGATATCATATGGCCCCCCCCCCTTAGTGACGTCATGGTATAGGACCAAGCCCTTAAGCAGGACTCGGACTAATTGCTATTGATGGTAAGATAAAATGAAGAGTGGATGAAATACGTGACCTCGCCAGAATTTAAAGAGGATGGAAAAACAATGCATTTATATAGTTTGAGACAAATTGTACAGAAATTTTAGCTTTTGGAACTGTTTAGAAATCGAATAGGACTTCTATGTTGTCTTTGACGAAAGAAAAATCAGATAAATATTGCTGTTATGGTACGAGTGGATGAAATACTAGCTGTGACCCCGCCTGAATTTTAAAAGGATGAGAATGAAAAGACAAATTGTAAAGAAATTGTTAGCTTTTGGAACTGCTTGAGAATCGAACGCGATTTCTATGTTGTCTTGGACGAAATAATAATCGGACAAATTACTGGTATAGGATCAAATGTCGTGTGGATGAAGTACGTGACCTCTCCAGACTTTACAGAGAGAATGGACCAACACTCGGACAAATTCCATGATAGGATATAGAATTGGCGCTTGCACGAGAACCAAGTGGATAAAATACGTGACCTCGCCAAATTTTGAAGTGGATGAAAACGCCTGGACGAAATTAAATCGGATAATTCACTGGTACGATTAAAATAGCACGTGAATGAAATGCGTGACCTCGCCAAATTTAAAGAGGATGGAAACGGAATCTCGCAAACCATATAGGCATCCTCGATGTGAATTCAACCGGAGCCATTCATTTTCAGCCACGTCAAAACACGCAGCCTGCGATTTTTATTTCGTCTAGACTTAGTGACAAGATAGAATTCATGACCGGGACTATTTTGAATGATGTAGTTATTTAGTGGGACTGACGTCATTTGAACCTAGGCCTAAATGGGTCCTCCCTCCCCTCCCCTGGGGTCACCCTAGGGGTCATCCTGGGGGTTCCCTGGGGTTGACCTCCTTTCACTTTGCAAACTGGAGTTTTTAAAAGGTGAGGGTGAACAATTAAAAATGGAATGGGTCTGTTTTTGACCCCCGTTGGCAGAAGACGAAAAAAGGGGGCGCCACTGTTATTATTTTTATTAGTATTATTAGCATTATTATTGGATTATATCGAACTTTTCGTCTGGCAACACAAATTTAAGCCGCTTTTTTTTTTTAGTTTTTTTTTCACAACTATTAAAAAAATCGCATTCCTCTCCCCTGGCGGGGTGTTTTGCAGAAATGGACCACCGGCCAAGGGGTCAAGGGGTCGTGTCATCCCTCCCCATCCCTATCCACGGGGGATTTAACGAAAGGGGGCGCTACTGGGGCCTATACACAACTTTTTATTGTTTTTAAAACGCCTTTTTTATAACACATTTTTTAAGTTATTGCATGTAATAATGTTAATGGTTTTCATATTTTAAAATTGGGAACCTGATATTTGGCCAATCAACAGTCGTGTGCCCCTCTGCGTTTAGCCTTTTAACACGATCCTTGTTAATTGGCAGACCTAGCCTATAATTTAAGGATAAAATATTATGGGTATGGGAAAGCCTATTACTTTTGGCCTATGAGCACTCATGTGCCACACTGCGTTTAGCCTCTAATTGATAGACTCCATTATGGATGTCTACTATATATGTGTATTTTCAAACTCAACCTAAAATTTGGCCTATTTAGCACCCGTGTGTCACTCTGCGTATAACCTCTAAAAAGGGGGTACTATAGCATTGGGTCCTAGATGTCTAAATAGTTTCATGCATGTAATGTATTTTTATATGGAGAGCCTAAGATTGTACCAATGAGCACACATGTGCCACTCTGTGTATAGCCTCTAATTATGGACCCATTTAAGGATGGAATAATGGGGTCCTAGATGCCTAGATGGTTTCATGCTTGTATTTTCAAATGCAAAAACTACAATTTAACCAAAGAGTACTCATGTGCCACTCTGCGGATAGATCGAGGGGATTTCATGCATGTATACCAACAATTGGACCAATAAACACTAATGTACCAAGAATTAGCACTCATGTGCCACTCTGCGTGTAGCCTGCAGTTGGACCAATAAACACTAATGTGCCAAGGACTCATGTGCCACTCTGCATGTAGCCTATAATTGGACCAATAAACAATAATGTGCCAATAAGCAATGATGTGCCACTCTGCGTGTAGCCTACAATTGTACTAATAAGTACTCATGTGCCACTCTTCGTTTAGCCTCTAATTGGCAGGTATTGTAGGGTTGGGGATTTCCCCTTCAGTTTTCTTATTGATAAAAGCTAAAACAGGTCCGTCACTAGAAGGCGCTTAATCCGACTCCTCGTTCGACATTGTGACGTCACTTCCGCCGCCGCGTTTAAATATACATTCGCACTAGGAGAACACACGGAACAACGATTAAGTTATCAATTATTATTATTATTAATTATTATGCGACGAGAGTGCTGAAGTTTGACCATATCGGTGGTCAAACGACTGCAGATTGTCCTCCAACATCATCATCATCATCATCAACAACATTAATTATTGTGATCAATTATTATAAAAAAAAAAAAACAACAACAACAACAACAACGAGAACAAACGCAAAAAATGAAAACACGGACGAAGAAGAGAACGAACAAGTTTTTTCATACTCTATAAAGTGTGCTCGTTATTATATAATTATTAATTAAGCAATTCGCGGCTTCGTACTATTTTTATAATATAAGAGACAATATCTAATTAATAATGTAGGAACTTGAGAGAGAAATTTCATAAAAATTACGAAAAACCAAAAAAAAAAAAAAGTAGTGCTTGTTTAACGAGAAAGCAGACGATTTTATGGACGGCCCCCGGGTTTCCTCTTTTTCATCAAATTTTCTCCAAATTTTCTTAAAATCTTCTTCGAATTTTCAAAAAGAAAAAAAAATTAATAATATATGGGAATTGATTAAAACGAAACTTTAAGCGCGTAAAAAATGTCTTAAGCGCTTTAAAGATGGACGATCGTCGATCGTTGAAATTTTCAATATTATCTTGATGTCGATTTTTGGTCGTCCATCTTCTGGATGTTTCGAGGTATTCCGTTATGATCAAAGAGCATTGATGGTCCATCACCTTCCATCATCGATGGACGAATTTTGATGTTTGAAAGCACCTTTCCTTGGCAATCGTAGTTAGTTGTCTATTGCTCAGCCATCGACTGTCGTCTATCATCAATGGGCAGTCTTCGCTGATGATCGAACGTACATGAACAATCACGGATGATTGGTAGTCCATTGACTACTGCTCGTCCATCGTCAAATCTTGATGTTTGAAAGCACCTTCCACGGCAATTGTATAGTTAGTTGTCTATTGCTAGCCCTTGACTGTCGTCCATCATCGATGAACTGTCGCCATCATCGATGTCGTTGGTCCATCATCTTCAGTGGATTACTGCTCAGCCATCGTCCGTGGACAGTCTCGCTATTGCCATGCCAGTAGTAGTTAGTTATCGACTGTCGTCCATCGTCAATGGACAGTCGTCATCCATGTTTGAATGTATCCATCCTCTTTCATCGACTACTGCTCGACCATGATCCTTATACTGCTGTCGTTGGTCCACTATCTTCAATGGATTACTCTTCAACCATCGCCAATGGACAATCTTGATGCTGGAAAAGCACCTTCAACGGCAATCGTAGTTAGTTGCCTATACTGCTCAGCATGCATCGTTTATGCTAGTCTATACCGCTCAGCCATCCATCATAAAATTGACTGTTGTCCTCGATGTTCGCGAACCTATCACTCACTGCAGATCGTTGGTTGTCCATCCTATTTCATCGACTACTGCTCGTTCATAGTCAGTGGACAATCTCGATGATCGAAAGCACCTTCAATGGCATTCTTATAGATTGACTTCCGTCCATCATCTTTGATCCGTCATCGCTGCAACAACAGTGATCGTCCATCGTCCTCGATCGCCTATACTAGTACTGCATGCTCAACGCTCGACGGTCGTCCATCTTTTTTCCGGGGTTATATATAGTTGGTGTCTCTTGGGTGGTGTTCCATCAATGATCTTTTGGTCGTTTTCTGGTAGATGACTAGCCGTCGTCCATCATCGTCCTTCATCCTTGTTCCGTTCACTTGCACTTTCCGTATCGCTGTCGTCTCTGGTACCTTCTCATGCGCCTGGCCCATTCGTCCTTCCACTCGATGACCAGGCTCCTCCTGTTGGCCCTCAGACCGCTGTGCTTGCGGCTGTGCCAGGCGTTGCCCAGGATCAGGTAGCGCCTGTTCACCCTTATCCTGGGACACTTGCACAGGAGGTGGGCGTGGCGAACCCACAGGAACTGGTCGCCACGACGCAGGCGACCTCCGCCGCCCTTGGCGCTGCTGTCGTTGTACACGGCCACCACGTTGATGGTGAAGCGAACCCACTTGTCCACCACCTCTCGAGACAACACGTGGGCCTGGAGAGCTGCGAGGAGGGAGAGAAAAAGGTCAGAGGTCAAACATGTATAATGGAATATAATAGACAACATCCTTTAGATCGTCATGCAATAACATATGGCCGTTGAAGACAGCCTATTGATGACTATGGAAGACATTCTGTATACAGTGAAACCTGCGAATAAGAGCCCTCCATATAGCGTACTACCTGGGAGTAGCGCACCCTCGCACTCGGCACGGATCGATTATATAGAATAAACTATACCTCCATATAGCGTATTCCCTGCAAAACGCAACATGGGGACAAAATCACGGTTTTACCTGCGAAGAGCGTACGACAAAGCATGCAACAATGAAATTTCACCCAGTGGGAAATCCCAAAATGAGGGCGATAAATGTCAAATAAAATACATTAGCATATAGTGAATGCATGTTTACCATTTAGAAAAGGTATTTAGATAGATGCATGTACCCCCAATATAAAGTAAAACTGGCTACATCTACATAGATGCACTTGTATTAGAGCGTATTTTTGTTTTCTATTTATATTTTTTGGTTTTGTTTATGTTAAAAACCATTTAAAATTGCAACATGTAATGTATAGTTGTGCATCTTCATTAGGATAATAATATCTCCAAGTATATAAGCACACCCCATAGTTCGTTCCCAAAGGGGTGCGCTATTCACAGGTTTCACTGCAGTACTTTATACGGAGGGCCCTCATTCACAGGTTTCACTGTACCTCTTATTCTATAATACCTCAATGGCGCTACCAGGAAGCGCATTTGCCTCGTGACCATCTCGATAACCCCTGACCCCCCCAATGTCTCTCGAGGTGTCCCGAATGACGCCTTCTATACAATTTTACAGCATTGGCATTTGCATATACATGTATTGTATAAGAGGGGGATTCCAAGTTCTTCTCAATTGATGCGTCTGTGGCCTCTTTTTTTTTTTTTTTTCAAGACCTCCTCACGCCTTTCGAATGTCCCGAGGGCGTGTCATAAATCGCCAATTTTATTATTATTGTTATTATTTGGGAGTTTGGGGGTTGCGATAAAGGCCAATTAATGGGCAGTTTTTGTTAAGGCGCTCATGGAGGAGATTAAGAGAAGGTGGGGATGTATCGTCGTAATAAACTGACCAAAATCACCCCTCTCAGATAAGCGGGGGTATTTTAATTGATAGCCGTTTAATTATTTATTCCTCTTCCTCTATATGTATAGCTTTTGTAATGTTTTGGTTGTTCCTTTTGCCGCTATCTTTTAACATTTAACATTTGAAACACTCCTCCGAGTCCGAGACGATTGATTTATTTATTAAGGCGAGGAGTCAAATTAAGAGACAATTTCGTTTTACTAATTGGCCCTTCACGAAGACAAAACGATCGTTTCAAACAGATAAAAAAAAAAAAAAAAAACAACGACAGGGTTCAGCTTTTTTATACAACGACTGCAGAAGATAATTATTTAGATGTTAAGACGAATTTCAAATGATTTTGGGGATTCATTTTATGAAAATTTGGCCTAAATTCTCATGGAATGCGATGTGTGCAGGTCACGAGATCTGTTTTGTCTCGGACGAAATAATTTTGGCTGATTTTTGGAAACGAAATTGGATTTATTTTTGAGGAATTGCATGTTGAAATTTTGACTGGATGCTATTTTGTCTCGGACGATATCAAAATAGAGCAATGCGAGATGCTGGATGAAATCCGTGACCACTTCTTTAATGATCAGACAAATTTCGGCTTATTTTAGGATTTATTTGTGAACATTTAGTCTACATTTTCAAGCAATGCGATGTGGGTAGGTCACGAGAAATGTTTTGACTCGGACGAAATCAAAGTAGGGCCAATTCCAACTCTAATGCGAGATGCTGGATGAAATCCGTGACCTCTGCGTTAACGATCGGACGAATTTCGGCTTATTTTGGGATTTATTTGTGAAAATTTAGACTACATTTTCAAGCAATGCGATGTGGGTAGGTCACGAGAAATGTTTTGTCTCGGACGAAATCAAAATAGATCAAATTCCTGTTCTAATGCGAGGTGCTGGATGAAATCCGTGACCGGACGAATTTCAAATGATTTTGGGATTTATGTGTGAGGATGTGCTCGAAATTTTCAAGTCGAATGTGATCCTACGGCTGGTCACAGACTACGGTCACGTCACGTGAGCTCACGTGATGGCAATTTTTAACCGTGATATCGCGCGATAAACAAACTACATTACCGTCGAAACGTGACCTCACGTGAGTTGATTATGCATATAAGAGGCTTACCATAATCTCTGCTGCAGTACATCTCCATGTTCAAAGTGTCCGTCGTAGATTCGCATTTGCCACAACCTTAAACAATAACAACAAAAATAATGGTTAATAAGTATACAGTCTCTCGATATAACGAACGGAGTGGCTGCTCCGTCCAAAATACCTCTCACGTATTAGCCTCTTTGCATAACGTTCGTTTCCTAGCACTGTACCAACTCCCTATCCCACCTTGAACAAATTGCCACTGTTTATAACGAACAGCGATTCGATGTCGCGAGTCTGAGACAAAGAACATACTGTTAAGTGTTTTAAGGATTTTAAGGATTGGTTTTTATAAAAAGTTGATATCTTAAAGCATTCCAAGGCTTACGTTAAGGGGTACTCGAAATACCGCGAAAGCAGCTTTATAGTGCCTATACATCCCCTCTCCCCCGGTGTTTAATAGAGGACGGAAGTGCAGTTGGGAGGCAACAAAAACTATGGCATTTCTAGGTGCTAAAAACTGCAAAGGTGTCGTTATTAAAAGGCACGAAAGCCACCTGGGAGCGTAGAAAACTCTCGATATAACGAACGAATGTCCATGCGAAACTCCGTGGCCTCTAAAACCAGAGCCACGGACTTTTCAAACGTAACTCTAAATGCTGTGCGTTTGAAAACTCCGTGGCCTCTAAAACCATGGCTTTCCTATGGTAAGAAGAGCCACGGACTTTTCAAACGCAAGTCTAAATGCTATGTGCGTTTGAAAACTCCGTGGCCTCCAATCCATGGCTTTCCTATGTAAAAAGAGCCACGAACTTTTCGGGGGGATCACAATGTAACATAGATGCATGCGAGGTGTCGTTCCCCGACCTCCCCTCGCTCTCTATCTAGGTGGCGCCATCGATATATCGTTAATAGAGAAGGCGTAGCGAGGGGTGAAGGGGGAGGGTATCTTTTTAAGTGGAGGAAGGGAAAAAAAACCCGAATTAATCGTTCACCTTTTTTGTGCTGGGGAGGAGATATTCGCCACGAGCCATGCGTCCTAGCTGGAGGAATGCGACAAGCGGCTTCTGATTTAGCACGGAAATTCCAAGACGAAACAAGGAAAATATTCGCAACCTGAGGGGGAACCTGGTGAACAAATTGGGCGCCGTGTTCTCTAACTTATAAGGAACTTCATTCCAATTACAAGTGACATTTTAAGGTCCGTTTCCACGTCCATCAATTGGGCGAAAACTGGACCTCTGGCAAACATGTAATACTGTTAGTACGGGTATAAAAATTGTGCATGTTCAGGGTTTCCTCCAGAAATTACATTTTTCAGACTTCACCCCCGACCTTTCCAGTTTTTAAAACCGTTTTCCCTGGCCATCCTGACTCCACTATTCTTCAATTTCTAGCTGAAAGCACGTTTGAAAACTCCGTGGCCTCTAAACCGTGCATGGCTGTTATATCTACATTAAATTGAGCCACGAACTTTTCAAACGTTTCTCATGCTGTGCGTTTGAAAAGTCCGTGTCTCATTGTAGATAAGACAGCCATGGTTTAAAGGCCATGAAGTTTTCAAACGTATCTCTAATGCTGCGCGTTTGAAAACTCCGTGGCCTCCAATCCACGGATTTCCTATGTAAAAAGAGCCACGAACTTTTCAAACGCTCCTCATCTACCGTTGCTGAACATGTATTTAAAAATTCCTGACTTTTACGATGAATTTTCCCCGACTGAATTCCCGGTCTGTGTTAACCCTCGTCCATATATACATATTATACTGTATGGAGTGGTTCGTATTATTATTAATTGTGTGCTGTGCGCTAGCTTCAGTGTTGCTCTCGTTAGGCTTATCCGCTTGTTTTTGGCTTTTATTCAATAACGTTATTAATGCTATTATTAATCTCGGTTTGCCTCGTCATTGACGGGGGTTGGCAAGGATGAATTAAGAGCGATTATGATAAGTGACACCTGCGCCTAGGGCACATGATGCATGCGTGAAGAGGAGATCGCTCCCCCAGGGGGCGGGAAACACAAAACGTGTGAAGGGGGCCTCAGGGACACCGAGGCCCACACGCACGCTAGGCACCCACCCACCCTCAGGGGGAGCGGAGCTATTACCTACCTCACCATCGACATACTTTTCGGCCAAGTGTATACTACTACTAGGGGTGCAGATGAGAAAACGATCTTAGGTATGTATACAGTAGGCTCTCGATATAACGAACAGTGTGGCTGATTCACAAAAAGAATGACCGGACCTCTCGGTACAACGAACAGAGTGGCTGATTCACACCAAGAATGACCGTACCTCTAATATATTAGCCTATCGGAATAACGAACCGCTCCATATAACGAACAAAATGACTGGTCTCGATCAAAATGACCATATATCTCTCCTGTATTCGCCTCTCGGTATAACGAACAAGATAACTGATCTCGGCCAAAATGGCCATACCTCTAATATATTAGCCTATCGGAATAACGAACCGCTCGATATAACGAACAAGATGACTGGTCTCGATCGAAATGACCGAACCTCTAATATACACATTAGCCTATCAGAATAACGAAGTGCTCGATATAACGAACAAGAATTAAGTATGTTCTCGATTAAAATGTCAATACCTCTAATATATTAACCTATCAGAATAAAGAACCGCTCGATATAACGAACAAGATGACTGGTCTCGGTCAAAACGACCATACATCTCATGTATTCTACTCTCGGTATAACAAACCACTAGATATAGCGTACAAGATGGTTAGTCTCGACCAAAATGACAATACCTCTGATATATTAGCCTATCAGAATAAAAGAACCGTTCGATATAACGAACAAGAAGACTGCTTTCGCTCAAAATGACCATGCCTCTCCTCCCACATTACTAAATAACTTTTTTGTTTTTATTGTCCTTGATTTTAAGGATTGGTTTTTAAAAGTTTGTATTTTAAAACATGAAATTTGAACGCTTATTTAAGATGTCAAAATTGTATTTCTCTGCACAACGAACGCATGTCCCATGCATATCCCCTCGGCGTTCGTTATTTACAGGGTGGTAAACAACTCCTTAATAGTCCTAAAAAGTTATAAATATTGAATGTTAGAAAATGCTTGCCACCCCTATTTACATGTAATGTATATCGATATCCTAGCTACTGTACTTTCAATCGTTTTTCAAGTACATTACTATGGGCACTATAGTTTAAGAGCGCCCTCTGACGGTTTCCCATTAGTATTTTTCCATCCTGTGTTTTCTCGCTCCATTAGCGCCGTTGTTATCGCTGCAATTTTTCAATTATTGTAAATCAAAAAAAGACGAGAATTTATGGTTTCTCGTGTGGCGTTACGGCGCTTTCTCCCTCAATCGCAACGCCCCCTATACACACGAAATATATAGAAACCGCCTTCGCACCAATTACTTTATAGCCTATTAAGCATAGAGAGAGAAGAGAAAAAAAAAATACCCACACGACGATTTCGATATATTCAGTATAGGAAAACGCTCGTAAAAATAGGAATTCGGCAGAAATTCGTATTGGAATTCCTTGGAGCGGAATTGAAACGCTCTTTCCAGAATTAAGCCGGGCGGAAATTTCGCTTTCAAAATGACATTCCGAACGAAAGTTTTAGGAAATTTAAACTTTTGCACTTTTATACTTTTATATACTATTAAACATTGTACCGCTTCGTATACGCTATTTTCGATAACTTTTATATATTGTTTATATGTTTATATGTAATATAGAGGGCATGCTCTCGATATAACGAACGCTAAGGGATGGGACGTTCGTTCGTTGCGCTGCAGAGTCTGCACACTAAAGCTGCTTTTGCAGTATTTTGATTACCCCTTAAATAAATTAAGCGTTAGAATGTTTTAAGACATTCCAATCCTTAAAATCAATGAAAATAGGAATCTTATACGACACATGCCGTTCGTTATAAACAATAGTCATTTAGTATTGTGGAATAGTGAGAAGGGATCGACCGAACCGTTCGTTATACCGAGAGGCTAATACGTATACATGCATGGCAGGTATTAGTTACCATGCAGCCTTTCTATTCGTTCGTTATACCGAGAGGATAATATATACGTAAACATGGCAGCTATTCGTTACCATATGCAGCCTTACTATTCGTTCGTTATACCGGAGGCTAATACGTATACATGGCAGGTACAGGTCTTTTATTCGTTCCCATGCAGCCACTATTCGTTCGTTATATCGAGAGGCTTATTCATGAGAGGTACATGTTTTTCGATCGGAACTAGTCATGCACTCTGTTCGTTATACAAATTGTGCTACAATTAACTACATTGCAAATTTGTAGATTATATACATGTACATTGTATATAGAGACCGATGAAAATCTGATTATGTATTGGTTGTATAAAAAGGTGCCCCAACGTGTTATATGAACGAAATGGGGGGGCTGGGGGGAGGTAAGAAGGAGACATGGTGTTCACATTATTTTGTCCACTATACCCCCCCTGCAAACTGCAAACAAAGATATGAATCGAGCCGTACTATTTTTGTGAACTGATTATGCACATTCCGGATAATGCAATTCCGGATGACCAGCTCTGCTTGAAAATGTGGATTTGTTTGATGGTGGGTTTGGGGGGTGGGGGGGATGAATGTTTCTGCTACAGATCGAAGGGTTTGAGCACCGACCAACATGTTTTTGCATTCCTGAGATACCGTGGGGTAAAAAAAAAGAAAGGGTGGGAAGGTGAGGTTTAGAACCCCCCCCCCCCCCTTCTCTCTCTCTCTCTCTCTTAATCAATGTATCAATGGAATGCCAATGGTGCGCTATAGAAAGCAGGGGGATGAAATGAAACGGACACGAGGGGTAAAACCCTAGAGGGGGTAAAGCGTGTAGCGAGGGGTTTGCCCTTTGATCCCCTTCCCTCCAACTTTTTTCACCCGATACATGTATACTCGAGTAGAGAATGAAGGACTATATAGAAACCCCGATGTGCTTAGTATGAGCCTCTAGCTTAGCATTTCCAATATGGCCGCCTTCGTCCTTATATCGCAGCACGTGCAATATTAACGTGAGCGGCTTAAATTAAGGCTTTGTTCATGTGGAGTTATCGGACTCAAGGAGGACTCGCCCACGAATGAGTCCTGAAAAATCTAGAAGGAATTAGTCTTTGAAAAGAACAAACACGTTGGTTTCGATGGGCTTGTGCAAGGACGTCTGCATGTTTGGTTTGAAGCCTCATTCAGGACTAAGGCCGAGTCCTCCTTTTGAGTCGCCAACGAGTAATGCTTGAGTTAACGCTTCATCCTGTGAAACTAGGCCCCGTAATTGTACGGGTGCTACGGCGTCTGCATGTTTGGTTTGAGAACCTCAAGTCGATTCCTCCTTTTGAGTCCGGTAAGTCCTCCACATGAATAAAGCCTCATTCTTAAGACTCACTTGCCAAAAAGTATATTAGTATATTAAGCGTTTAACCCTCGGACTGATTTATGCATGGGGTCAAATTTGACCCCACAGCATGATAGCGTGCATGCAAAATGTTAAGTTTTTACATTTCATAAGAATTTGAGCAAACGAGTTAATTAAATTTTTCTTTTTTTAATTTTCACCAACTGCTTGATATTTAATCCACTTTAAGACACTAAAAAGTATAACAGTCTTGTACTTTAAGACACTAAAAAGTGTAACAGTCTTGTGCATCAAGACACTAAAAAGTGTAAAAGCCTTTTGCATTAAAGATACATAATAACATGAAAATGTCTATCCCCCGTACCACAGTTTCCAATCCTAAGTTTCTGCTCCTATAAGCAGAAGCTCGAATTTTGAGTCAATTCGGTACCA
>JAQGCC010001056.1:0-27176 GCA_034698905.1 Xestoiulus laeticollis | reverse complement strand
TTTTAATTACACAAGTCGCTGACTTGGCTGAGAGCTTTCCCCATAGGAAACGGGGTGTTTAGTTTCCCCTTAAGAGGCTCATAAAGCCCCCAATGTGCAATAAATTTTAAGATTTCAAGATGAACTTATAATGGAAATACTATTTATACAGATACTACGATTTTTTTCTCCAAAAGTAATTTTATGAAATTAAGTGATCAACGTTTTCATATATTTTAGCTAAATATTTGTAAAAAAACAAAAAATAAGATATTTAAACAATTCATTTCAAGCCAAACGTTGTTTTTTTTTCAAAAAACTTAAAATGTTCAATTCTACTTAAAATTTTCCAGCATTTTACAGTCCAGCTTAAAATTTTATCCCAGGACAAAATAAATAAATCAAACAATTTTCAGTATGAATATTTTTTTGGACATCCTGTGGCAAATTCATGAATTCCATGACCAAAATTGTGTGTGTCCCCAAATCGTGAATTTATTATTTCTAAAGATTTATATGCAGCAAATATGACCACATTAAAAAAAAAGATAAAATAAAATAAAATTGAACAAGAGAAAGGGTTAAGATATAAAAGAAGGCCGCTAGAATCCGTGTCACAGCCCCTTAAAATGTGACACACAATGGCTTCACGTGGTGTTTAATCACACATTTTTAAAATTGGATTTTCAAATCCTGTTTCCAAACAAGTTTTGATACCAGTTTTTAGTTGATAAATTTACACGTATTTCTTAATTTATTTTTTTCCTAATTTTCTATGCAAATTTCCAGTTTTAATAAAAGCTTACTGTATTGCTGGATTCCTGCTCCTGACCACGTGCACTTCGACTGTTTTGAGCGCATCACTGAAAGGAAGTTTTGAGCAACTGGACAATAATTGGTCATCTTCATCAGTCAAGACTCCGGTGTTAAACATTGCAACGGCAAGTCTTCCTGTAAGAGACAGTAGTAGCATTTTGTGTAGCACAACAACAACTACAGTCACTCTGGAACCGACCAGCAGTACAGTGTACTCGACCTTCACCTCGACCACGTTCAGAGTGGTCAAGCGGTCTTTGATCAGCACAGAAACCGTTTTCGAGAGCACCGCAACGGTCACGGCTACACCTACCTCGGAAGCCTTACAGTCTTCGATAGTTGTCAGTCCCAGCGTCCAATTTGATTCTTTAGCTTCGGTTATTGATAAGATAGAATTCAACTCGACTACATTCTTGGGGAATGTAACTGAAGCCACGCATACCATGGCTGGACGAGTGACGGGCGTTGTCCGCAGAGTCGTGACCTTGGCCGTGGGTGCCCTGCTGACTCCCTTCGCTTATTTAGCACAACACCTGAACCAAAATTAACTGAATTTTACAGAAATATGAAGAAAACAAGACTGCAAAAATAAATTATTCCAACGTGGTTTTTCGTCTCGAAATTCAATACATGTATCCAGCCGCGATAGGCCGAATTAATTTTCGGTGGGTGTGGGGTTTTAACTTTATATATTGTTCTAAGTGTATAATACGGATTAGAAATTCTGGGTCTTCAAAGTAAACAAAAAGGATGTAATATTTTGAAAAAATGGTGGTTGTGGGGGTCGTTTGGATTATCGCAGGTGCATGGTATGTTATTGAACTGATGGTTTTGTTTGGAACAGTCAAAAGTCGATTTTGTTAAATGTTATGCATATGAATAAAAAAATTTCAAAATACATTTAAAATATGGATGTTTCTACAAGAAAATCTAATACATGCCTTTTTTAAATTCAATGAAATATATTGATAAAAAAAATGGATGTAAATTTTTTAGCATCTCCAACCATCTTAAAATTGTTACCATTCGAGGGGGCAAATATAAAATTTAAACAACACCGTACGCACTCATTCTTGGGCTATTTAAATAAAGCTAAGTGATTACTAAAAATATGTAATTATCAATAAAAAATAGATTTAATACTTCTGCATAACAAATGCATACAACAGCAGATATTACACATTCACACATCTGATATTTAAAAGACAGTGATTATTGCATCTCCAAAATGTACAAATACAGCGGGTCGATCCTCATTTACAAACTCTGTTTACATATTGGATCCCGCCGCACCTAAATATATGCAAATTTGTACGGCAGCTGTACAGTTAATTCGCTTGATGCAGCGGTATACATCAATGAGCTTTTGTTTTCTCTTCCCGAAGCTGATGGACAGTTAAAAGTTGTTTGTAAATGCAAACGTTAGTTTGATAAAACCATGATATCGCACAAAGAGGCAAGTGTACCCTAAGTTTAAAATTACTAAAGGAAAAAAAATCGTGTACACTAAGCTCACCCGAATATCCAAGACTGTCTCATTATTAAAACGAACATCATTAAAAACGCTGTAAATTCTGACTTGCACCATGTTCAAATGCCGGACACACGTTAAATTAGAAACCTGAAATGGATATGGAATATATATTCAGCCATTCAGTATGCATTCAGATGGAGATGCCAGTTTCTGGATGATTGTTAGTAAATTCGGAGATCAATTCTGAGGATGCAAATATCCTCCAGGCACTTTCTTGCAAGTCTATGGATATCATTAGGTTGAGCATTTTGTTTTTCTTAAACAATTAGTCTGTTTTACTACTAAAGATTTTTAGGAAAACTAAAATAAAAATTGCAACATATAAAGTATCTAAAAATGGTTAAAAACGCCATTTCAGTAAACTAAATATGCAAAACATATGGCACGAGATTTTAGCACTGCACTATGGCACTGTGTAGAGGAGCACTGAATGGCCAGTTGGAAATCTAAAAAACTTCCAACAATTTAAATGCTGCTCCTAAAAACCTCCAATTTGGTTATTTGAATTTTGAGGAAATTAGATTTTAACAGTTACAAATCCACCGCGACAGATCTTAAAAGAGGGGAAAAACATTTCTATTTTTGATACAGCATTTTACTTTTGGGGTGATGAGCTCTTGGCTTGTTGTTCCAGTTTTCCTCCGGTCAACTTTAGAACGCTATGGGTCTTCTTGACTGGAAGAAAATAAAGCAAGGACAATTACATGACCACTCAACAGTATTTAATTTAAAACTGCATGGGCTTGCATTGCCCAATTTCTCTGCATGCTTAATCCCATGTGTCAAGACAAGGATAAAGACAGTAAAAAATAAAAATTCCTTCACTTACGTTCTTTCACGATGAATTTTTCCATCTTAGCTTGCCGCCACTTGGCATTCTAAAAAAATCAAATGTTTCATTACAGACAATTACACCTATGAAAATTTATATGCTTAAAAATGGAGGCATGCAAATAAATGTACCTCAAGTTCTACTAAAGCATTTTCCGCCCTAAGTTTCTCCTTTGCCAGCTCGTGATAAAGCCGCATTAGCTCCTCTTCTAGGTGTACCTGGTTCTCCTGTTTAAATGGATATAAGAAAGCATTAAGACATTTAAAAAAAAAGCATAAAGAAAACTGTTTTCATAAAAAAATAGAGCTATTTTCTCCAAAACCAGCCATTTTCTAAAAAAATTTCGGCAAAAATATTGGGAAAAAGTGGCAAATTCAAATTTAATAGACAAGGAATAGAAACAAAAAAAACAGGATTTATCGGAGATCCTGATAAAAAAAAACTTAAATAAATGGTAAACTTGCCTCTCCTGTAACGGCCGATGAATCCCGAGACGTAGAGTTGAAGGGCACGAGTGGCAGTGGCGCCGTCCAAAACTTGCCCAACAGGTGACACCCCTCCTGCAAACACGCTTTCAGGGCGTTACATCCCAGGTAAGCTTCTTTCCAAGCAACATACTCTTCATCCCGCACCGTTTTCGTGGCCGTGCCATCCCCTTTCAGAGCTATGAGACGCTCTTTTGCTTTGCTTCTGACTGTCCGCAGCAAGTTCATTCCATCATAAATTGCTTTTTTCAGTGCACCGTGGTCTGTGGGAAAAGCGACAAAATACGGCTTCCTGCCCTCGTCTGAAAACTCGGCACCAGATTTGTCCACCTCAGCTTTTCCGCACGCTGGAAACGTCATGTTCTGGAATCGGGACTCCGCCGCAGAGTACGAAACGTCCTTCGCAACGTTCATCCGCGGTGGCGCAGAGTTGACCACGGTCCAGTCGTTGCCACCGAGGATTCCAGGCTGTAAGTAAGGAGTTTTCTGAAACGAGCTCTTGCGGTCCAGGCTAGAAAGTCGACTGCGGTCAGACTCGATGCCAAGGTCCGGAGAAGAGTACACGTCGGCCTGCTCAGAACTGTGATTTTGGCACGTTCCCGAAACGTACGAGAAACTGGAAGCGGTGTCCGGGGAGCTGACTGGGCATGGCCAACGTTCGTTTCGGCTATTTTGCTCGATTCCTTCGCTAATGTCCAAATGCAAACGTCCACTCTCGCTGCACGTCGACGCCTTCTTTTCCAGCTGGACCTTCAGCGCCTGATTGGTTTCAACGCTGCGCTCCAGCTGAAGATGCAGGGTCCTAACCTCGGACATGAGAAGGTCGACTCCAGATTCAAGATCAACGACTTTTTTGGGGCTTCTCTCATGGTCTGCACTCATGTTTTCGTACATCTGCAGTTCGATCTTCAAAGACCGGTTCAAGGAGGAGGCAGTTTCCAACTGTGTTTGCAGCTCGGTCAACTGGGATTCCGCACTAAAATTACGAGAAAAACAAAGTTGAAAAGGCAAGAGTAGTATGCAATTCAATTCGGGGCAAATGCAGGGCAAAGTGCCAGAATTTTAATGGGAAAAGTATACGGTCGTGACCGCTTTTTGGGGAACTATCCCGGCATCCGCCTTTGTGCCTATATGGGCGATTAAAGTAGGTTGTGGGAAACCACGAAAAACCACAGCCAGGATAGCCGACCGGGGTTCAAACCCGGGTCTCCCAAGTTCAAGGAGCTAAGCATAACCACTAAGCCAACCTTGTCGCTAAGTTTGTCCTTAAGTAGTACTTAACTTTATAAAAGCATTTAAGGTTAGCAGCATATGACTCACTTTAATTTTGCTTTTTGTATTTCTTCTAATTCCCGCTGTCTAGATGCCAGTCGAAGTTTCATTTCACTGCTGGTCCTTTCGGTTTCCTCTTCCTTCAAGCTAATGGAATGTTGGAGCTCGTGTAAGCGGCACTGGAGTGCGCTCTTCTCCTCCTCCAGCTTTCTTATGAGCGTCTGGCTGCACTCCATGCTTTTCTTCAGCTCTTCGGCTTGCTTGTTTAAAAGCGCTATTGTCTGCTCGTGGCACCGCTCATCCCTACTGATCCTTTCGCACTCGCATCGAAGCCTATCATTTTTCGCTTCCAGCGCCATACTCAATTCCCGTAGATTCTTCAGAGCCGACTCGTTGTCGCACACCAACTGCTTGGCCCTAGTCAACGACTGATTTGTCAGTTCATGGGCAGCCCTGCCTTCCGCTAATTCACGTTCGTATTTCGATGCGATGGCTTCGAGGCGTTCCACCTTCCTCGACGACTCCTTGGATGCTTGTTGCTGTTCGATTAACATCGACTGGAGGGATTCGATGGTTTCCTTGTAGGACTCAAACTTCTCGGTCAAATCTTGGATCTGAAAAACCGAAACAAAATTCACTAAAAACTCTGCATCGTGTGCCGGAACTAATTGAAACGGGATGACAACAAAACTGAGCCATACATCTGCTAGCAATATTGCTTTTTCCTTCCTGGCATCTATTATCAACACATTTTGATTATCCAGCTGAGCTTTGTTGTCTTCCAACTGCTCGTAAAGCTTTTGAATCACATTACAATACTCTTCTCGAAGTTCAGCATTTCCTAAAAAAAGCCGAGAAAATATAAAGGACATCTTCACCATAAAGTCGCAATACGATAAATCAATATTTACCTGTTGGACAAGCTGCAAGTAGCTTCTCAAACTGTTCCCTAAGCAGATCGTAAGCACGGATCGAGTCCTCCAGCTTCTTCTTCAGCTCGGAAATCTCTCGCAAATAACCCTCAATCTTGAGGGGCGTCCTTCCACTCGATGACAAGTCGCCACTTCTGCTTCTTAGACGTCTCTGGGGTTTCTGGGGCGGTGTGTGTGGAGTAGGCTTAGCAGCTGTAGATGGACTGCCTAAAGTGGAATGAACCGAAGCAAACCCGACATTTAAGAATATTGCATACCAGAATAAGCCTTTTTTTCTAAATTAGTTTTTTTATTTAATTTTGAAAACTGATAGGAGCAAATCAAATGTACGAGGACCTAGCATAACTATTCTATTATTTGTTTAAATTTTTGTTTATGTATATGTATATTACATTTCATGGAAATGTCCGTAAAGTTTACCAGACCCTCTACAATTAAAAACTTTACGAACATAATTCCATGAAATGTAATATACATATTCATAAACAAAAATTTAAACAAATAATAGAATATTTATGCTATATTTAGCTTATTCTTATGGTGTGCAACCCTCTTAAAAGCCTACATACAAATTGTGCCACTTCATTTTTCTCAAAAAATTTAATGCAGCATTGATAACTCCGTTAATTAAAAGACCCGATTAAACTGAGATCCCATTTCCTGAATAATAATAAAAAATGACGCACCTGGCATCACTGAGGATTTGTTGCTACGGCTGCGGTTTAAGGGGAAGCCAGAAAACTCGGTGGTCAACTCAGACTCTGTGTTGCTGCTGCTGGTCATTTTGCGTCCATTAGGCGTCGCTTGAGAACTTTCGAGTCCTATGCGCTGCTGAGACACGTGACGATCAGGTTCCGACCAGGAATCCGACTCCGACATTTCCTCCCTTTTTTTTCTGGCGCTCTCAAACAAATTGGTGGAAGACAGAAACGAGTGTTGCAAACCAAAAGTGGACAGGGAGCAAGTTGGTAATTCGTCATCCACGTCCACTGAGAGTGCACCTTTCAAGGTGTTAGCTTTTGGTTGCAGGATCAGAAGGTAATTATCCTCCAAGGATTTTTGTTGTGCAGACAGCGAATGAAAGCCAAGGCTTCGACTACAGGATTTGGGCGTCCGTAAGCGCAAATCGGCGACATCAGCAGGCGAATTGACAAGAGTCGCATATGCATCCCGCTCATGACCGGAAATTGAGGAACCCGAACCGTTGCTAGACTCACGAATGACGGATCTTTGGCCAGCATCCGACAATTCAGACAATGTAAATGTGATATCCAGAGCTGGAAAGAGAATAGACATATTTTATGTATGCATTCCTATTTTGATATAATGATTTTCATTTTGAGTCAATAATAGGTTTTAAATATACATGTATTTGAAAGAACATTATTACAAACTACTCATTATTCATGTAATTTTTTTTAGAAAAAAAAAATTTAAACGCGCTGTGAAGCACAGCATTTTGATGTCTATCAAATTATAGAATATTCTTTATCAAGCAAATAGTGCCAACTTATCTCTCCAATGATCCCAGATAATCTATTTTATCTGAGCTAGCCAATCTAATCAGTACGAAATAATCCCCTTGCTACTGAATTATAAAAATTTTGAGCTGCTTGTTATCAATGTTTACACCAAACACGTTTCAAATCAAAGATTAAAATTATAGTGTCAACAAAAGTGACCCAGATTTTATGACATTTAGAAACAGGCAAGAACACCTGCTTCATTCCTCAAATTTCGGCAAAAAATACTTTACAGTTCAAATTTAAACTTACCCATCAGACTTTGTGACAAAGAACAGGACAGCTCCTTGGTCTCTTCCAGCTGGCCTTGTATGGACGCCCACTTGTGCGGTGTGAAGCTGCTGAGGTCCAGCATCCCGTTCTCGTCAAAGTGTAATAGTCCCTGTAGAAAGTCGGCCAGCTCCACCAGGCGATGTCTGAGAACTTCGCTGGTGTGGTGAGATTCTGTGATGCGCCTGCATGGGTCAGCATCCTTGGCAATCAGCGAATCGCCGCACAGGGGCATAACAATAGGATCGCTTTGGCACGAAGAGTCTACGGTGGCGGGACGGTGGAGACTCAGCTGTTCAATTTCCAACTCCAATTTTTCAAGCATTTGGTCTTTGTCATCCACAACACGTCTTAAGAGTTCCAATTCCTCCCAATGCAAATATGCAGATTGCGGCGCAGACATGGTCATGCCTATAAGATCCATAGATAGGGTCGGAACAGTCTTGTCGGGTGTGACTGGCGCGCTGAAACTTGCTGATTTACGCAGTGGGATGAAAGAGTCGGACTTCCGCCCTCCAGCAAGCGAGCGATAGTATCTTAATTTGTTGCTTAACATCCTTACTGTTGCTTCAGTCGATTGTAAAAGGAACTTTAGACGATTAATCTACAAAGAAAAAGCATTCCATTTAACATGCTTTTCAGTATAGGGCGGGTTTAAAGACGGACATTTTTGATTTTGGCACATGAATTTGACAATTGACACTTGAGTCTTACCTCTGACTCAGCTTCAATTTTATTGTTATCAGATGGCATGCCTTCACCACAATGATCCAAACTCATCGTATGGTAAACTGCATTCTCAGTTCCTGCTTCTGGAATTGATTCCAGCTTCTTCATCTGTTCGCGAAGCGTTTGCGTTTGGTTGGACAAATTGGTCAACAGGTCTTCTCGTACGCCTTTTTCGATAGGACGCTGATCGACTGGTCGGAGGTCAATTTGTTGCTGTAGCAACCCATTTAGCTGGTGCATCATATCCAGTTCTTTTCTTAGTTTCGACATCTCATTCTACGAAAGTACATTTACGTGCTTTAATATTTAAAACGTTGGGACATAACACAAAATAAAAATCCATTTCTGGTTCATAGCAACAAAAACACTATTAAGCGACATCACTCACCTTTAACTCATTTGCCAGCTTCCCATTGTCCATCCTCTTCTCATTTGTTATTTCCGTCACATTGTCTGAACACGTCAATTCCTCTGTTTGTCTTAACAAAAGGTTTAGTTGGCACTTGGCACCATCCAACTGCTCTTCGACGTGCTTGTTTCTGCACGATGCATCCTCCAAGTTTGACTGAAGATTGGCAACTTCCTTCTTCAGCCTCAAGTTGGATACTAGGAGGGAGGTTGTGTTCTCACGTGCGTGACTGTCTCGGATTAAGTCAAAGTGGTGGAGCTCGACGGGTGACGAAAAGCCAGATTTAGGCAACGACGAATTAGACAGAGAAGACTGCGTATGGGAATCTGTGTTTTGCCCACACAGGACGGTTATTTTGCGAAGGACTTTGCTTAACTTCGAGAAATCGTCGAGCACTTGGAAAACTTTTTCGTTATCCAGCATTGCGTTTTCATGTGCCAAATCAATATCTTCAAAGCCCATTTTATCCAGACTGGACCTAATTTTCTCAAAATATTCTATGGAGACAAGAAAATCGTTTTTCGGATCAACATTTCCTTCCCTTATTTATTGCACAAAAATGTTATAAAGGCCACTCACCATCTCGCACATGCAATTTCTCCTGCAAATCAGCAATGGTGTCCTTGCTCTCCAATAATAGATTGTAAAAAGATTTGTTTTCACTGCTTTTAAGCTTTAAATCGATTTCGAGCGTCTAGCAAATGAGAAACAATTTTTTTTAAAAAAATTAAATTAATTTGCATCCAGACTTGACCGGAATTTTCCACCTGAGCACAACTTACGTGAAAAGCACTGCTGACCTTCTCCAATTCCATTTCTGCATTCGATAGTCTTAACCTTCCATCGTTTATTTCAATATTGAATCTGGATTCGGCGTCTTCAGCCTCTCTTTTCTTCACTTCCAAATCAAATTTCAATGTTTCGACGGTCTTTTCATGATCAGCAGTAAGCTTATTCATCTGGGCCGAAAGCTCCTGTTAACAGATGAAATCTTTTAACATCCCATATAATTTTATTACTTCTCAACAGTTGAAAACCTGAATTCACCTCAAAGTTTCTTTCGGCAGATGACAGTGAATCTTGTAATTTTGTAATGACTTCATCCTTGTGGAAGCAATCATCTGTCTGATTCTCTAGCTTGGCCTTTTCAAAAATCAAAAACTGTAAGAATTCCTAAGACAAATGATTTCATAAGGCACAACACCTTCACCGTGACAAACCTGTAATTGAAGTAACTGCTCACAAACGTCGCTTATCTTGTTATCCTTGACTTGCATTTCAAACTGCAAAGTCTGCAACAATCAAACACTGAGATGTTAGTATGGAATTGGAAATTAATGGATGGCACAGAACTCCTAATTATTTTTAGTCAATAGTAATAAAACTTTGCAATTAAATTGACTTTTGATAGCATACAATCTGAATAATAGTCCGATGTTCTTATTATTTCTCATTGTTTTTAATTTATGAAAAGCAAGTATGTAATTATCCATAAAAAACAGCCAAATTATAAATATTTACTAAACCATCATGACTTTTTAGAAAATGATCATTTATAAAGATGAAGAACTACAGGCAAAATCATTAAGAATTTAAATCATACAATTTCCAAATTTATAATACATATGTAATCATATTTCAGAGTTTTTGAAAATTTCATTCGGCTGCAAATTCAAAACATAAAACAATACTTTTTATTCAAAATATACAAAAATATTATTTTTGTTCCAAGTTTCACAAATCCCGCAGAAGCGACTAATTCTTTTTTCGTTTATTGTATTTTATGTTAAATGTGTCAAATCTGTTCATCCCCAAAAAAATCTTGCATATAAATTTCATTTACATATTTAAATAAATTGAACTATCACATTCAATATTTAAAGAAACATTTAAGTACAAGCAAGCATTTAAGAAGCATATATGTAAGCTTCAGTCAATATAAAATAAATAAAAGTATAAAACAAAGCAAATACATTCAATCATTGAAGTTAAAAAAACATTGATATTTTTAGATGCTATCAAAAATGTACACATGCAAATTAATTTAAAAACATCAGCATTCCAATTCAGTGCAATATAAATGTATCCGCTGGAAAGCGTGCATTATGTGATCTCATTCCCCTCCTATTTTCAGGCACAATGCGAGGATTTAAAGGTCTTACTTCGTGTTGAAGAAAAGCATCACTTGAACGTGCCGTACTCCTTTGACCATCGGAAATGTAATCGCCATTAGAAAGCTGAAAAAAACGTGATTTTTCGAGAAAGAGACATCAGACGTTTTGCGAGAAATTGCAGTAAAATTAATGTTGGCTTGGTGTACCAATTCTAATAAATTTCAAACATTTGACACCAACTAACCAAGGTAGGAGCTCCGTTCCTTGTAGTGACGCTGGATCCACTGCTCAGCATTCTCGTTGTTTCCGAGTGTGTCTCCAGCTGTTTGTTTAAGTCCTCGCACTACAATAGTTGGCAAAAAATAGTTAAAGACTCATGTTTGGCAACCACTCATTTCCTAATAGTTAAATTGATTTTTAAGGCCTCACAAATACCTCACTGTTCTTTTTTTGAACAACTTCCATCAATCCTCGCATGGCATTATCGCGCTTCCGTTTATCTTCCTCCAACTTCGCAATACGTTCGTTTTTGGAAGTGGTGACTGAGTTCAATTCCTTGAGAGACAAGAAAATAAACGATGGCATGTTATTTTTTTTTTAAAATATTTCTAAAAGTTAAATATACAGCAACGAATAGAAACATTACTTGAATTGTATCTTCATATGTTTGGATTTTGCTGTTCATTTCCGCAAGTAATGCCTCCATATTGGATGCTTTTTGTTGGAGCGATGAGACGGTCTAAGAAAAAGATTCCGGTTAGTGACATCTTTCATGGTATTAAAAACAAATATTTCGCCAATAGCAAATCAATACGAGTACTCACATCGGATTTCTCGTTGTCCACAGTCAAATCGGCAATTGAAAAGGCCTGTCGGAACCACTCTTCGCTATTCCGTTTGGATATACCTGCTTGAGGGCCTTCTATCCTTTCCAATTGCTATAAATTGGCAAAATAAAAAATATCGTTTTAGAATTCCGTGTGTTACAAAATGCGATGAAACACTTCCATGCAATCCATTTTTCAAAAAAAAATATAAATTAACAATGCCTTTTCCAACTCGTCAATTCTTTGTTCAGAATGCTCCTTCTCTTTCTGGCTTTTGTCTTGCAAACTTTTCAGCTCAATTCGGTGCTGATTTTCCAGCGTTTCCAAAGCCTGAGATGCCGAGCATAGAAGATTCTGTTTATCGGCGAGATCACACTTGAGACTTTCCAATTCAACCTGAAAATACAAATATAACTATAACAAAAGCAAGATCTGAAATACTATCAATCAAACTGGAAACAATCCAAAACAATTTGGAATATTAAAGCTCAACTTTAATTAATTCTCAATTTCAACCCCTTCAGCACACCTTGAGTTCAATGTTTGCCTTGCCGATATCTTCCTCCTTGCCGTAGGTGGCAAACTTCTGTTGCATCTTTTCCTCCATAAAATAGATGCGCAGCTTCAAGCTGAAGTTCTCCTTCTTCAGCTCTGATATTTGCTGGTCGTATTCCTTCATGGTGCGCGTTCGGAAGGGTGAAACGTGGCCCATTCTGGACAGAACGCCAGCTAGTCAATAATAAACAAACAGACGCTCAAGGAGGTAAAGCAGTTTTATTTTTCTGCCAAGAAACCATGCATGCAGAATGTCTCGAATTCGTTACAGCCTGCCATACGAATGAACTAACCTGCGTCATCGTCGGTGTAATCCAGCTGATGGTTGTTCATGGAGGAGAACTCTTGTAGCTGGGCAGGATTAGCGCTGCAAAAGACAAAATAAAAGGCAAGGTTAGCGGGAATGTATACTTCAGTTGGAATGCAGAAGCACATCAACCCTAAAGCAAACATAGGTCCACCTGTATGTATTTTGATAAGCGTAAATAAACGTTATAATAAGCGACGTTGATAACACTCAAGACATTAGTAACGATAAGACCCAATGGCTCAACACGTCTATGCATAAACGTTTTATTTGCCTTTCGAGCACCATTTAAAGATTATATATAACAAATGTTTTTTTCATGTCTAGAATTGATCACAGCAATCGCGTACACAAAGGGGATGCTATCTCCTTAACGCAGGGGTGTCATGCCTGTGGCCCAGCTTGTCACCAGAATAATTTTTAATCGCTTATTTCATCTAAAAAAATATACATATAATGGATAATTTTGAAATTATGAACAGCTTTTTATTGGTTATTTTGCTATTTGGATGGGTGTAGTGTTGGCCCGTAGTTCACTTTCTGCAATGTATTGTGGCCCTCGACTAAAAAAAGTTGAACAGCACCCCTGCCTTAAGAGGGTAGCATACCAGAAGAAGCCTTTCTTTCTAAATTATTATTTTTATTTAATTTTGGAAATTATTAGGAACAAATGTAATGTACGAGGACCTAGTATAAATATTCTATTATTTGTTTAAATTTTTTGTTTATGCATATGTGTATTCCATTTCATGGAAATATGTCTGTAAAGTTTACCAGACCCTCTAAAATTATAAACTTTACAGACATATTTCCATGAAGTGGAATATATATATATATATATAAATAAAAAATTTAAATAATAGAATATTTCTGCTAGGTCCTCGAATATTTCACTTGTTCCTAACAATGCCGTCCTATCTCATGTTGCATTTGCCAATTCTTGCACAACCAATTCTGCATGGTTACAATAGATTGATACCTCGGACATGTACTTAAGAATGCTGAAAAAACAGCATTGCCACTGCAATAAAGAACAGCACAGCTATTCCAATTTAAAATTGTCCATTAGAGGATGAAAAGAGAGCGATTACTTGACGTTATGACAGTGGCAATCCAGCATCGTTCCAAAGGCACATCCTCCAACATCCCCCCTTTCGGCACGCTTTTTAGACCGTGAATTAATCGTTTGTCCGCAATTACAGTGCTGCTATTTCACAAGTTGGCGTCGGGCAAGGAGATCCAGCATCTAGTGCCAAAACCACCAGATTGTGGTCTTGTATCTCACCATGGCCATTTCGCCTATAACTACCCCAGAATCAGAGCGTTCAACCGCGTCGCACAATAGCCCAAACCGTGCTGCTGGTCCCAATTATCCGTTACGAGTGGCTTTTTCATTACAGTTGTTAGCATGTGCCAGTTAGTTTTCTGAACGCCTCATGCAAATCCCTGAAGACCGCTTATGAAACGCAACTCCTCGATGTGCTCTGGAATTTGCACGCCAACGATTAGCGCCAGGCAAATTTGGATGTGAGCCAGGAAAAAAAAAATCAGTTATTAACGATAAAAACATGACATTTCCTCTCCCTCGCATCTAATGATGTGATAAACATCGGATGACGTTTCTCCGTCAAAATATTAATGACAAAATCACATTAGACGTAATGTACATGTTCGATACGTCTGAAAAGGGGAAAACAACCCGGTGGGGCTGAATGAGAGACAGTATTTGTCAGTCGCAAATATTGTAAAAAGACAGGGTGCCCAGCAAGATGGTGAGCATGTGGTGAAATGGCACGTTGAACGAGGCGATCCTGTTAAATTTGCATGTACTCGCCTAGTGCAACATGCCAGTTACGCTGCACTGTCGCCATAACACCACATGCTCACCATTTTGGTGGGCATAATATACATGTACCGCAGTTGTTTCATTGAACCCATTTTTACCCTTACCAGGGGCCTAAGTGCCCTTTTACCCATTCTTACGTTCCTTGTAATGGCCTATCAAGAAGTTAACATAAAGGCTAGGCTAGGGCCGAAATGTCATCGAAACTCGAAACTAGAGTTCCCTGCAAAATTGTACCCCAACAAAAACCTCTTGAGATGAACCCAAACAGTCAGGCAATAAGATGAACAAAGATTACCACGAGACGGCGACACAATAAAGTTTGAATTTTTGTCATTAAATTTAAGAGCCGGCCCCCACGCAACGATTTGTTTGACAAATCTTGAGATATCAAGCATGACTAACGGCAAAATATTTCGTTTGGACGGCAAATTGCAACATTTGCATATACAATTTGTCACCACAAGAAATATTTTTCATAATTTACATGTAAATTGTAAAGCAATCATGTCGCAAACCTCGGGATTTTTCAAATCTATGAATAACCCACACTGTCCATATCCGAATCAGGAAACAAAGCCAGGAAAATTAATCAACAATTAGCGAGCTTAGTAATAAACAAAAAACCCAAACATAAACAAATCCTGAGGACCATGAGTGAAAAACAGATACAAACACGGCAGTGCGTGGGCAACGATAAATTCAAAATTTCAAATACGAAAATTCGTCCCCGGAGGCAAGGGCGGATTAAAAATTTCTACATTCCCCAAAAAAGAGGCAGCGTGTAATTACAAAACGAAACAACGAAGACAGCATAATCTATATTAGGGATTTGTTATTTTGATTTAGCATCTTACCCCATCTTCTGGCCTCCCTCAAACACCGATGCCAATTTTAGAAAAGCTTCAAACGTAAACACATGGCGTACGAAACGAGACTGAACAAGCTGAGAACACCCTTTCACAAAAAGTCAAGTTTACTAGATACCACATTATGGATTTTCTTTTTTTTTTTAATCCTGAGCCTGTTCACGTTAATCGGTATTTGAAATTTCACGAGATTATTATGAATATGCATAACAAAACAGTCTGGGAAAGGTTGATTTCAAAGCGCTAGTCAGTGTTTACTTGTTTATTTTTGTGGACAAAGAACAGATAATGTTCTGCAACGTTGAAATTTTTAAGAAAAAATTTATAAATCCATTTTTGTTTTCTAATTTATAAAAGTTGAACGCACGAGGTGCAATACACGTGAGACTGGACATGGAACACTGCACATTGCACAATAAACTCCACGGGCATTATTATGAATTTCTTAAATTTATTTTGTCATGGACAAAAAAAAAGAAAATGTTGTAATGATTTATTTATCTAATCTGTTGACTGATTTTCCAGTTTTTTATTTTATTTCTGAATTCACAATTGAAACTGCTTGGTGCACAAAAATGTAGTTCGCAAAATTATAATCAAGCAATACAAAAATGGAGAAGGAAAGTCGTGCACCATATAACTGCCATCTAACTTGCCAGATAGAACTTACTTACAACTTACTTACTAAAAGTAGATACACGTAGGCCTACGTTTATCACGCTTGGAAAATAATTATGTTTACAACCATCATTAACACTTCATATCATGTGTTACGTCCTTAGTTATTATCATAATGGGCTTATCACCATTTTTTTCAAGTTAGCATCAGCATTTCCCTTTCACCGAATGAACGACGGGTACATCGTTTTTGAGATAGTTACAACAGAACAATGAAATTATATCTGGCATGCGATGGCAATTGCATGTTTACAAGAAAGGTTGAAGTAGTGTAAACACAAGTAGCATAGACAGCCATGCAACGGGCACAAAAAACGTTACAGAAAACTACCTCTCAACTTAAAAGTTCAAATCAGGCACCATGAACTGGTATTGATGAGGTGACCGCTATCTTCCGGCAGTAAATATCTTTGACGATTTAGGGATTATAGGGTATTAAATTGAACACTTCTGGGACTGATCTATAACCTCAACCCAACGATCTTCCCTTGGGTAGTAGCCTGATTATTTTTGGAGGGTGCGTTTCCTGGAACACACAATAGTCCAACTCTCCAAGGATGTCTTTTACCCCCTCAATCTTGTCTCACTCCACTTTTTACAAATTGGGAGGGTGCCTCCTAAATTTTTCGTCGCCGCAAACGGCCTCCATTTTCTCCCCTCAAAATCTAATTTTAAATCTACGATTGCGGGCTTGCAGCTCGTTTGCTTAATTAGGAGATTTAGGAAAACAGATGCTATCCGCCTCTTAGGCGAGTGTCTTTGGGGATGATGGTTTCAAGTGCTTGCTGAAAAGTTCAATGTTCCTTCAAACTCAAAACTCAAGTACATGTACACCATTTTCCATTCATCTTTTTACCCCTCCCACCCTTTACCTCGCGATTTGGGTCTAGTATTATAGTATAATCAATACTGACCCAAAAATATTTGAAGGAATGCCACGAGGTACACTCGAAGAAAGTTGTCACAATGGGTGTTCTGAATTACCTTATTGGGGTTTTTCAGAATTTGTAGTCGTGCTTCGGTTTGCCAAATGATATTTCGATCTAAAAATGGTAATTTGCATAATACCTTTATACAGTAGGTACAAAACCGTTTCGGATCAAAATGTGGCTTGACGAATTCTGAAAAACCCTGGGGTATTTCGGAACACCTATTGTGACAACTTTTTTTTAGAGTGTATAGAGATTCACTCCATAGGGTGCACATTTTTATCAGAAATAATACAAGTATACCTAAATCTATCAGGTATTTAGCTGAATTCAACGTGGTTGCCAATGTGTATTATTATAACTACACAATACATATAGATGCCCTATGTTGTAATTACACAAATTATAGTTGCTCAATGTTCTGACGAAATATGTCATTAGTATTTGTTTTTTAAAGTAAAGTGCTATAGTATTTTTTTAAAGTAATAAGCCAGCATCAGTATTTAACTAAAAATGTACTATAGCAAAAATGCAGAAAGGTTTCTTTAAATGGGATTTAAAACATCAGTCTATTAACCAAGTAATTATTCCAGCCGCCCCTACATTTTTATACCCTAACACAATACTATTAATTTAAAAGTTTAGTCAAAACTAAAGTAAATTGTGCGAAACCATGTTCCTAAAGCACTGCCAAAATACAACCATGTATAGTTGCAAAAGGGGATCTATTTCTGCCTGTCTTTGGCACCAACACCGAAAGCTTGGCAGACCGTGGTGAACATCGTTTAAAACACTGTTACCAGATTTACTTGGGATGTATACCGTATAACCCGTGATGTATTCAAGAGGTGAAAGCATCAAACAACAACGAAAATAACTTTCTATAGTAGTGTTGGATTTACGATCACAAGACGGCGCCATGGTTTTGAAACACCTCTTTCGTGGCCAGTATATCCTCAATTCATGTGTGTGTCTCAAATTGAAAGGAGCTAGAAATGTTTAAAAACAACAGTGTGCTAAGATAAAAAAAATGAAGCCCCATCTTAGGTAATTTCGTTTTTACATGACTCAGGCTTTAGTTGTCTCTCACATTGGAAAATCTTACTGGAAATTATTTCATTCGTCTAAAAATATTCAATATATTATACGGTATTAGGGATTAACCTGATAATCCATGCAGTAAAAAGTCCTTTTTGTTTCTAGTTGGATGTGAGGAACCATACACACATGAATATTTTCTCTAAATACATGTATTTAACTCACACCTAGAACGCATATAATCACATTGCTGCCTCTCGACTAAATGCCATCATAATGGCATTTTCATGCATGACATACATGTATAGGCTTACATGACATGTACATGTACATGAGAAAATCTAATAAGACTTGGTAAATTGGCAAACGAATGTCCAATTTGTTTAATGTCCATTTTCACAAACAGAGCAGCTATTAATACCCTGCAATGGTCTAACCTCGCAGCAGGTCAACTTGGCAGCAAAATGATGTCATTATCTGTCATGGCGCAATAAATCTTTATTAATTTAATTAAGTTGGAAGACCAACTTCCTTCTCTCCCATACACCATAAAAATCACCGTACAGTGGAGCAAATTAATCACTAATCCGACATATTTGCTATAAGCTTTTCATATAAAGTTGATTAGAATTTTGAATAACCCATATCAATTAAATCCTACCCCGACACTTTTCTTGGAATTTATAAAGTAGGGCCTAATTCAAAGATGCTTGCTTTTCCAAACATCCTGGATTACCTAAATTATTTTAAGAAAAAGTGTAAAATGGGGTTTACAAGTGATTTTTTTTAATCTTGCAAATAACATGGCAAATGATACAAGAAGTGCTTCGCCTTTCATGTGTTGCCATTTTTAAATTTACAAATACATGTACATCCTGTAAGTCTTAAATGTCCATTATCACATTGAACTATCAGATTTTTGGACAGATGTTTCCGCAGTCAGCAAGCAACAGAGGCACTGCCCTAGTTAACAAAACATTAAAAAAATCAAGATTTTTAAAGGAGATCTCGAAAAAGACATCCTGAACGCCTAACTTCCTCCATGCAAAACGCTTGGAAACTGATTTTGCGTTTAATTACACAAATTTATCTCATTTTGATAACCAAGAGTCAAGCGCTATAATTCTATAGGGGAAAACGTAACATCTTTGAACTCTTGCAATATCAGTGTCAGGTCGCAAATGAAATCCGAGATGCCGAGCGACCAAAGAGCATGTTTTCGCTACAAACAGCACGTCCATTATTCGCAATGTCACAACATAGGAAAGTTTCTGTTTCAAGCACAAAGACACTGGTTGCTTCGTAAGCCGCCAACAATCCAAAAGAAGCAGAAGAATATATACAACAAAAAAAAACAGGCGTGAATGGTATTGCCTTGGACAAGTGGGGTGATTTTTAAAGAGGAGCAGAGAGCAGTATATACTGCAATAAACATGTGTGAATCGTAAAACCAGGCCATCTTTAAAATGGCCGATAAAATCTGGGTTTGGTGTGCTTACATGATGATTGAGAGCAAGCTTATTCACACCCAAACGCCTTAGTATCCGGATTTTCGAAAGGGAAGGCTGCAGGTTCAAGAATCGGTCACCCAACCTAATTTCCCCAAATCACAAAAACTGCACAAGTCACTAAAGCCTGCAGAGATTTTCCTATCAAAGCTATATCTTGTTCATGCAAGACAACCTCAGCCTATTAAGCCATAACCGAAACACCCAAAAAATCACGACAGAACATCTTCCATAAGTCCAAGAAATCTGGATATGGCACAACAGCCACAATCGAAAAATTACACCAGAGATGATAACATTACATAGGCCAAGTCCGGTCATCGTGCATTCTGATACCTAAAGTAGATGGACCATTTTGCCACAAAAAAAAAAGAAATTTCACCAAGACATTTACCTTCTGAACGGGACGAGACTGGTAGGTGACTTGGACCGAGCCCTGGGCAGGCTTTTGGAGCCTCTGTACGTGTTGTAGTAGGGCATCATGATGAGGTGCCGGCAAGAGGTTACATAGCAGTTACTCCTATAGGGTTTTCCCTTGAAATCGCACTCATGGAAAAGCCCGAAAAGCTCGTCCCATTCACATGAGGAGCAGCAGCTGTGCCCGTTCGCAACTGGGGCTGCAGCCACGCAGCTTCATCATGTGTTGATAGGTCGAGTGATGCGCAGAAGACATCATGATGCACTGGGGCATGGAGGAGTCTAAGTGGCTGCCGTCCTTGAGTCGCAGATTCAAAGACGATGACGGTGGTGATGATAACGACAATTCGGTTGCCCAGTGACGTACGACAGAAAGTTCACGAAATCGTCCAAGATGTTGAAATGCGATCAAAGTTCTTGGTGACAAGAGGCATCCGAATTGTAAGACCAACAGACGAACAAAGACAATTCGGTAGCTTACGGAGTACGAACAGAAATAGAAACACGACGACGATGGGCCACCATCGTCTTACAATAAAAAAAAAAACTTTTCTTGTATCCAAAAGCTTCTGGTATTGTGCAAAAATCTTCAAAACAGAACTACCGTGCTTGGACACCAATGGCGTGGACTATTCTTGTTGCGGTCGTTAGTAGGTCCTGTTTTTTTTTTTTTTTTTTCGTTTCGCAGGAAACACTGGAAGTTACAACTTTGGGGAGAGTATATAGGGAGAGTATAGAGAACGAGCACAGTCTCAGAAGGGGGAACACGAGCCGACTAATAACTACGGCGGAAGTGGCCTCGGACGAGAGCGAAGAATCCCACGATTTGGGGAGTAGGCCCGCCTGCCGAATATAGACTCGAAACGGGGACGCGCAGAAAGCCCATAAAAACCAGGGATGCTGGAAATAAACAAGTTGGTGGCGAGTAGGGAAACGGTCCACCACGAGGTATCCAGACGGGAATTTTGAAGCGCGCTTCGGGATAACCTCAAAATGTGCTTCTTCTTGCGTCACTATAGGCGCACGTTAGCAATGTTGACGCTGGCACTCCGACACGCATCCTTCCCAGATAAAAAAAATGTCAGGGTTGGGCAGATTTCATGTGTGTATTTGCAGAAAAGTCCAATCATCAACGTGGAATATCTCTCAGTATCCCAATGGAGGCGAAGGATAGGTACGCAGGAGTTATAAGATAACAAATCCAGGAACAACCATTGAGCTCCTTGTTGGAACTTGGATGGTAAATATACTGATAAAAAAATTACAATATAGGTTTTCCTACAGGAGAATTTTGGCAGTTTTACCGGGATTTGAGCAATAAGTGCTGGAATTTCGCCAGTCTTCCTGCAGTTCTCCACCTAACTACATGTATGTTGGAAGTTTTAATTAGGTTCTAGGTTCAAAGTCACCAAAGCACTTTCTTTCGATGGAGTCATTGCAAACCAGTGCTCTCAGAGCATTGGCCTACAAAGTCCTGATGGTGAACTGCAGTCGCCATTCTGGTTCCAACACAAACCTGACGTCAGATGGCAGCTCCAGACATCCTCCCATCACATCCTTAGCGTAAACTAACCAGAAAAATCACGAATTTGTTTCCTTGGCCTGAATTCGCCACAACGTCTTCCACTGTTCAACAGCTCAGAAATATATCAATCTGTTATCGTTAAAAAAAACTTCGCCGCAAAGATGGTGAAGATGCGACCACTCAAACACCGAACCGGAATACGTTCGTAATTTCTTCAAACCGTCAACCCTTGTTCGGATGCCAGATCCAGCATCAAATATGTGTGCTCCACGATAGAGTTCCGCAAGAAATCCAACGGTTCGCACCGCAAATCAGTCATCCGGCTCAAAAAATACGTACTGCATCGACCAGAATCAGAGTGGGATGCTGCGTCTAGGTGGCTCCCCATCCTATTCTGTAGCCATGGCAACTGCCGTGATTACTCATCCTCCTTATGGACCAGCCTGCGTGGAAGAGCATCAATAAGGTGGATACATACTTGGTCGTTCGGCAATGATAATGACAGACTAGCACATACGTTGTCGTGCGTACTCCACTACTCCTACGAGAGCTCCAGGAGTCCTCCTAGCGACGGAGGGGAGAACCCTAAGCGGAGGCAAGTACCCGCATTTACCCCATTGGATCCGATCCCGTCTCCATGGCAACGCTTACCATCAAGTGCATGACGACACGCTTAGGGCTAAGGTAATAAAAAAAGGTCAACAAATGCTAAAAGAAAAAAAAAATCCAACATCTGCCTATGATTCGAATACTTGAAACGCCTTCGAAATACGAGTGGAGCACTCTGTAATACCAGGGTGAGAATGGATGGACAGGGAGCACACAATGGCACCAATGATCTGATCCCCCAGACATGCCTGCGCATTTTTAAGGACAAGGGAGGTTTTAGTGCTGACAGATGGTAGTTTATGCCATGTGAATGGTGGTGAATCTGGGTTAGGCGACCTCGCCTGGTGG
Organism: Xestoiulus laeticollis; assembly: GCA_034698905.1. Taxonomy (NCBI): domain Eukaryota; kingdom Metazoa; phylum Arthropoda; class Diplopoda; order Julida; family Julidae; genus Xestoiulus; species Xestoiulus laeticollis. The sequence goes on along the minus strand of JAQGCC010001056.1, from coordinate 4,828 downwards.
ATGACAAAGATGTCCTATCTTGTCTTAGCGGGCAACAATATGTCCATTTTTAAAATTCTTCTTTCATGCTGAAGGGTCTGAGCGTCCACATTCATCTTCAGGTGGATGAGGTCCTTTTGCACCGTATTTGGTAACCATGCTCCCCTTTAACTCGCAGGATGCATGTACAAGTATACTGGTTTTTCTTCCATTCGATAGGGAGTTGAAGGTGCTATAAGGTTACACTATTGGGTCCATTATATATTTTTTAGAAGTACTGAAATAATGCTTTCTGAATTGATTATTTAACTACCGTTTATCTCTTCGAACAATACAATTGCTTATCAGAAGGTGTACAACAAGCGGAAGTGATTGCAGTTTTATTTTTTTACCTCACGCATTGATACATTTGTGTATTTACCATTTTAAAAGAGCGTATAATTAGCTACCACCAAAAACTTTCATCGCAACACCCAAGGAATCGTAATACATTATATACCAATGTTTTTCAATATTTTTCAACTCATACAAAATTAAACTAACATTTTTCGGCATACCTTACATTGCGGTATCATTGAATAAAATAGAATTTTCTCTTGCTGGAAATGGGAGTTTTGATGGGAATTACCATGATTAGGTTCTTATTAAACCATTAAATTTTCAGGTACGAAATGGAAATGACATGTGATGTCAATAACTGAACGAAAATTTCTTTGAAATCACTGTCCTGATGAGGGTTGTCATATCAGCCAACTTTGACGTTTTAGTTTAACGTTAATCCTTGCTACTCGCCTGAAAATAAGATTTTTGATGGTTTTTGGTAGATTTTAGTGGTTTATGTCATCACCAGCCATTAAATTTCCATCCATTTATAACGGAAGGAATTTTAAAAAATCAAATGAAAATTCCTTTCAAGCCAATGCCTTTGGGTTACAATTTCAGGTGACTTTGACCATTTCGTTCAACCCTTGCTACTAAACTGTAAATACGATTTTTTTAGATCCATTAGACAGACTCACTCATGAGTATCTGACAGCACCGATATTGAAGCGAGTGTAAAGTAAACAACAGTTCTTGGATATGCAGCTCAAAAAATCTGAGTAAAATCTGTGGCATCCTTTCCTTTATATAGAAGTATAACTATAGTATAATAGAATCTTCATAGAAAAAAAAGGTAAACAATGACATGTTGGCAATGCCACCTGGCGTCATTTTTTCTTCTGTCAAGCACGGACCCACCAACGTTGACCGGAATAACTGCCTGTATTCTGCTTAAAAATGCAACGTTTCATGCTGAAGATAATATCATTGGCATCAGGGATCACAAGTGATCAATACAAATGCCGATTTACCAAGCTCAAGTGAATAAATCATGATAACGTCCTCCGATGATAGAAGTTGGCAACGGACATTTTTCAAAATGCGCTCGCGATCGATCATGGGTCGATTCGGCGACGAATAACTAGAAGTTTAACTATTTATGCAGGGGTTTGCTTACCTTGCCTCGAAGTCCACGGGAAGACTAGGATCATCAGAAACCATGGAATCCATGGCTGGACTTGTAATTATCACAAATTTCACTCAAAAACACATCAAAAGCTGTAGTTGCCTTCCAATCTACCGCTGCCACAGAAACCGTTATAATCTGGCTTGTAGTAAAACGAGATTCGGAACTCACCTGTAAACAAATGCAAATAGTATCTTTAAGCATAAATGTCAACTAACCTACAATTAAAAATATCACCGAAATTAGTTAATCTTTTATAAATATTTTAATACTAGTCTCGTTTTCTTATTATATAATAGTGAAATTACATTTAATCAAAGTTTGAAAATTATCCCGTATCGGGTTATAGAGTTTAGCACAAAAAAAGCCTTGCTTTGTGCTGCCATCTAGGGACAAAACCAAACAACTTATCCGCACACTTTTCAAATTTAAAAAAATCAAATCAATTTACAATAAAACCCAGTATTTACGTGTTATGAAATGTAAAATATGGCCTAACTAATTAATGTCACGCATCTTAAACCACACTTGCTAAAGTTCTGAATTTTGAGCGTTTACAGTTGCCGTTTTTGTGCACTAGATGGCGACACCATGTCTGACCAGTTTGTGTTCACTTTTTTTTTTAATAAAAATTTGACGCGCGAATTTTGAAAACTTAGCGCATTTAATAAGTTGAGTTTCGCCATTAAAAGTTACTTGACTCAGTTTAAAAATTTGGAAACCAGAATTCTTATTGCATCATTGTTAAGGCAATTTTAAATATTCTACACCTACGCTTATACTAAATTCATAATCCTCATTACAGTGATATTAAAATAAAAAGAAAATGATTGAAAATATAATTTTTCTAACCTAAATAAAATGGCATATAGTCATCCAAATATTGTTTCTGTAGATGTACAAAAGGTTAGCAGTACAATGAGAAATTGTGCATCCATAAATCATTTTAAAGGCACTGTACTTTCCTTCATAAATTCATTGGAATGGAAAACAAAATGAAGATCTGGGGAAAAAAATACGCAAACAAAGCCATAATAAGCTTGGTGTTCTGTAAAATGCAGTAGGCCTATATTGAATAAAAATTGTATATATTCATAATGTATGGATATCATGTATTCTGTTGCTTTTTATCGTTGTACTAGTATATCGCTTGAATAAAAAACACCGAAAATTAAATATTTATATACAATTTTATAGTCGAAAGCTTCCACGTATTGTTATTTTCAAATTTATTTTCGAAATAATTTTAACATAATAGAGGAAATAGACAATGGACTTTTATTGGCTCATAAAATTATAAAAACTAGGCGTAGTGAATTGGAAGGGCATATTTTAACTAAAAATTAAATGAACCATAACTTTTATTTCCAATCGTATATCTTCCATTATTGTATCACTCTCACTCATATACTAGTAACTCCTAATTTGTAGGTATGAAAACGTCCAAAACAGTACTCGTAATTTCAAATCACAAATGTGCCTTCAAAATTTATCCGTGAAATTGTACCCTATAAATTATGAGATAACATGATTTGAAGGTATTTGCGTACCTTCACAAATATAATAGAGGGATTGAGCACGCCTCCCTTAATGCCCCGTCAATTGATTTACCTTAACGAGAACGCATTGGAAAAACATACAGTGCTGCCAATGTGGTTAGCATTAAGGGAGCAATAAGGGAGGCGTGCTTAATCCCTCTATTTATACCTAGATTAAAGCGGGAAAGGAATATTAAACTTATCGTTCAAATATGCTGGCTTCAATGCATGCCATTATTTGTAATATCCTCCAAAACTCACTCTAATTCCTCGATTTGTCAGAAAACTTATTTAGTCCGTGAAATTAGTATAGTCATTTTGCCTAATTGTCAATTATACAATTACGATTTAAAATGTTGAGCGTGCTTGCATAAAACTGGGCAACCTTGTTACCATTAATTTCGGTAACAGGGTCTCCACTTTTTTGCATCCCTATAGAAGCCTGTCTGGTTGAAACAAATACTGAAGGTCGATGTCAGGAAACACATTTTTATGGACAAAATTTAAAACGATTACCTCATCAAACTGCGCGTTTGTCCTTTAATTTCTACCACAAAAAAACTACTTTTTTTTAAAAAACGTGTCCTCAACCGTAATTTAACGTTTGCAGGAAATACGATTTAAAAATCTTTTCCTCGCGAAAATATAATAGAAACAAAAATACACGTCCTGATGACTCGAATAATAAACGAATTGCATTTTCTTACAGCGTGATTCAATCATTGCAATTGTGGACATTTAAAAAAATGGTCCAGCTCAAAATCAGCCCTATTAAAAAAAAAACAGAAAAAGAAAACTCTTGTACCGCGGAAAAACGGACAATTTGTAATGGGCGGCCTTAGAGCACAATGCATGGCGGATAATGATTAACATATGAATATAAACAAGGAATTAAAACTATATTATTATTTATATTGGTATTTAGGATTGGAGAGCAGAGAGAGCGAGGACTGCTGCAACCAGGAAATGCGAGTATACAATGGGCATTCGATTGAAAAACAATAGTTTAGAAAGTTGCCAAACTGCATGTCCCGAGTCATGAAATGAGAAAATGCTCGCAGAACCACATCGACTAAAAACAATGAAATAATAATAATAATATCCGTGTGCGTGGATTGGCATGTCACAACAAACTTAGTAGAAAAAAAAACAAAAAAAAAAAACAATTTGCTACAACTTTTAGTAAAGGGAAATTAAAGGAAGAAGTGCAAAGAATTTGTAATTCATCAAGCACGAAGATGCTGTAAAACTTTCATTATTTTTGATGGACGGATTTGGGAAAACTTCAGTGTTCAGAGAAGCAATTTCACAAACTATTATCTGAGAATTCGAATATTTTCCATGACACATCGTTTGAAATAAATGAAAATGATAATTTTATGCCGTATACATGTTACGTTGCACAATGTCAGCGTGTTCTGGTGGCCTAATGGATAAAACTTCGAATCAGAAGACTGCAGGTTCTAATCCTGTCAAGAGCGTTGCTCTACCTCCAATTTAATAAAAAGAATCACAATTTCCCAATTAATTTATTATTTTTATTTAGCTTGGTATGTCCATTAACCAGAATCCTCGTGGCCTAATGGATAAGGCGTCTGACTTCGAATCAGAAGATTGCAGGTTCGAGTCCTGTCGTGGACGTTGCTAAAGATCTATTTTATCGAATACAATCACAATTTCCCAATTAATTTAATTTTCTATATATTTTGGCAATTCCACTAGCCAGTGAGTCCTCGTGGCCTAATGGATAAGGCGTCTGACTTCGAATCAGAAGATTGCAGGTTCGAGTCCTGTCGGGGACGTT
>JAQGCC010001055.1:0-27204 GCA_034698905.1 Xestoiulus laeticollis | reverse complement strand
TTTAATCTTGACGACATTGGCAGCACTGTTTTTGTGCCAATGCGCATGCGTGAGGACGACGTTAATGGGTTTGTGTTTGAGGGAAGACGACAATTTCATTAGTTTAACGTGATACCACAAAGTCTTTGAGGATCATAACGACTTTTACAGCACATGAATTATTGATGCGCATGCGCAATAGTGTGCTTATCGTTCATTTAATAAATGAAAATACAGTAAAACCTGGGAAAATGACCACCTCTGCATGGTGACCACTTTTAGTGCATACATGTATGTTTTTCTTCATAAAGATTCTCCTAAAGATTCATAAAGTTTCTCTCTAGAGACCGCCTGTATTAAGTGACCTAATTTTTGGGTGGTCACCTTTAGTAGGTTTTACTGTATCTAAATACATGTAAGTATTTACTGTACTTTCACACAAAATATCACCCTTCCCTATTTATAATTTTTTTAAAAATAATATTACAGAATGAGAATTTAATTTTTTTTTCCAAATTCAAGTTTTAATTAAGTCAGCTTAGAAGCTTGATTAAACATTCCCAACCTAAACAACGTCTTAATCTACCGTTATGGCAAAACTAATTTCTACCATTGCGGTTAATGGCTTTAAGGTCCGTGTACTTTGAGAGATGCTATATATTGCATTTTCATTTGGCTTTTAAGGGCACTGAAGCAGAAATAGGATAAGAATTTTGAGGTAGAGAGAATAAGGAGTATAAAAGTGGGTGGGAAGTAAACATTTCTTAAGGCTAGTGTGGTTGATATCCCCGAGCCAAATAAACGTTGTAGTTCTCTCGCAATATTCGTCATGTAATTGATTTTAATTTTGCGCCAACTTAATTATGCTTTGATAATGCTAACCTTTTAAGATCGTTTTTATTATTTTTAATACCGTCGTATCTCCTCGCTTCTATCTGCATCGTGTAATCGTCATCGCGTTGCTTTATTCAAAATCAATTTTAGCTAGGGATAATGCAAGATCCTGCCTGCACGAAATGGGTATCTCTAAAACGTGCAGAAAATGTAGGAAGAAAGACGAGGAATAAAACAATGTTTGGCAGCACAATTCAGATCAACTGTTGTCGGAATGGAGAGCCTTTGAGGGAACAAAATGGAAACAGTTGGCAATGAGAAATTCTATTTGGTGTAATCCAATAGACAGGGTTCGCCCTTACTCCTTTTATACTTCCATCCCCCGGCACCCACCCTCGTCTTCCGAGGAATTGGGAAAATTTGATAAGTTAGGCAATATCGATCTACCTGTATTCCATATGCGTGCTGCAAATACTCAAAACTGATCATTGCGGTTCCTGGGGGCCATTGACAAATATTCAGGAATTGTAACCCACTTTCACCACTTTCACCTGCTTTTAAATCGTTGGCATACCTTTCAGATAGAGATACCAACAGTGGCTGTAAATGAACATGTCATGTCAAATGCTCTGACATACTCGTTTAGGGGGTGACTGGATATTTTCGCACTTGAAAAACTGCGCACATCCAAATATGAGGTCAATTTGGGTTAGTTTAGGTTACGTTAGGTTTAATTTACTAAAAGTAGATGTAAATTAACATGCCATGTCAAATGGTCTGGCATACTCGTTTAGGGGGTGACTGGTAATTTTCGCACATGGTAAACTCCGCATATCTAAATATTAAGTTAAGATTTGGTTACCAAACGTGGATGTGAAATGTAAATAAACATGTCATGCAATGTTAAAAATCTAGCATACTCGTTGGTGGGTGACTGTATATTTCAGCACATGGAAAACTCCGCATATTCAATTATTTGGTAATATTAGACTAATTTGGGTTAGTTTAGGTTTGGTTAGTAGATTAAGTTAGGTTTGATTAAAATTGTAGATGTGCGGAGTTCTCTGTGTGCGGAAATTTTTTTGATCCCTTGTTGGGCAGGCGTGGGTCTTTTTTGGAGTTTATTTTACGACCAGTGACTTAATTCCTTCCAGATAGTGGATCAAAATGAACATGTCATGTCAAATACCTTAGCTGACATACATGTACACATTGGGGAGCGATTGGATGTTTCCGCACATAGAAAACTCATCACAGATTTGATCAGTTGTGCAGAGTTCACATTGTGGGGAAATTTCTTAGACCCCCCTATAAGAGGGTTATTCTAAAGTTTTTTGACGACCACTACCCGGGAAATACCAAAAGTACAGATTTTGTGACCCAATTACATGTCTCTAAAGCTTCGTATTCTCATATGTACTTTTCCAGGAATCTTTGAAATGTGTCCTTTTAACTTTTTTCCAATTTGGTCATTTTGATCCGGTTATAAAACTGCATAAGTTTACTTCTATCCCCTTTAGGCTAATGTATAAATAAAAAAGGCAAGTATTTCCGTAGTTACTAGAACGGGGCCTTCAGGAGATATCCGAAGGAAGCCGTTTATCTAAGTGGATCTGTTCCCCTTAAGGGCATTTCCAGTAGATGGACTTAATGAGTGTATGCAGTCCCTTAAGGAGGCACTCTCTATAGCACTTAGGTGTACTTATTGATTGCCGTATTTCAGGGGCAGTGTAAACATGCACCCATTGCAAATATACAATGTACTGTAGTAATGTGGTGTTATAGCTAGTGTGCACCAGAAATAACAGTCGGTATCATATATTTCTAACATATTATGGCATACATGTTCTAGCTTGCCAACTACATATCTTCATTAGCATGATTTTTTTTTTAAATTCCATTTTCGATATAGCTAGATTTTCTATTGTGTTTTGAAACTGGTGAAATGGGTTTGCCATACACTATGACACAAATTCAACTTAATGCATTTTTTTCTCCTAACAATGGCATGCACTTAGCCAAAAAAAATATTTTTTTTGGAAACGACATTGATGATTGTCTAGTCGTGACAAGTTGACGCCAATTGTGCATTAAATTTTGACGCCCCTATTGATGACAAAAAATGTTTATACTTGAAGCATCAAAACCCATTATTTACCGGAAATTTCGTTTTTACGCGCTGGCATGCCGTATATATTGTACCGACAAATTGTACATTCTCCAACCTCCATTTGTAACCCGCAAAAAGCATTTATTAAACTTGTTACATTTTTTCGGAAGAAAAAAATATTCAACGACAACGTTCATATATAACGTTTTTCAACTTTTACAATTCAATGGAAGCTTGAAGATCCTTCTGAAGGATGTCTGATAGAAGCCAGACAACATGAAATGAATTTCATACATCTAATGTGTTTTATGCAACAAAAACTACTTTACATCTTTACCTTAGGACATGTATACGCAATTTTTGAATTGTATAAAGGGTTCCGAAAATACATTAATGACTTCTAGCCTTATAGCATCAATGGAATGTCACAGGAATGATATTGACGAAATATGGTATTTTTATGACAAGCCCATGACAATTCCTACTACAAACTTATGACAATTCCTATGACAAGCCTATGACAATTTCTATGACAAGCATAGACAAAGCAATGAAAATTTCTATTATAAACTTATGGAAATTCCTATAACAAGGTTATGACAATTGCAATGACAAACTTATGACAATTCTTTTGACAAGTTTATGACAATTCCTGTGACAAACTTGTGACAATTTCTATGACAAGCCCATGACAAACTTGTGACAACTCCTATGTTAATTAATATGGCTTGAACTGTTTTAGTATAGACATATTAGAATGAGGATGTAGTGTTGTAATATTATTCTTATATTAGGACAGAAGCTTGTTTCCAAACACATTTTCAAGTTGATAATGCAAAATCCCTATACAATTTTTGCATTAATTATAAATTTCCATGCCTAAATCTTTAATGTGTTAGATTAAACATCATTTACTTTACCTCTGCATGTGTAATTAACTGGCTTTGATTTAAAGTGTGAATTATTACTTGAATAGATGAGGACAAATGTTACTTTTCTGCAAATTAAGCCAGTTTAATTTAAGTGTGCATTTTTGTTGGATAAATGCGAGGAAATTTGAAATGCGTTTGCTTGATAGCAAACGGTAAAGCAATTTCCCTTCTGTCTGCATTTTATTATAAATGGCTCCCCGAAAATAGACTCGTAATCGTGTTTAGGGAACGTTAGCCTAAGGGGGTTATAATTTGCTCACGTTTGGTTCAGAAACAGCATGAAATTTCCTGGATGCTACGAGAATCTTCTCGTTTCTATATTTATTTAATTATATGCGGCATAAGCTCGATACTCGGTGCAACGATTTTTTTTTTTCATATTAAAGAAAACTGTGATAAAACAGATGTACAGGAGTAGACGGAAGTTGCATACCCCAGGTAGCATATGGATCTGATGCAATTTGAAACGGATTCTGGAATTTAGGCATTTATTTCTTGTGGACAGGCCATTGCATTTTTGCAATTTAGAAAATAAGAAATGCATAACTCTCTTGAAAATAAAACTAACATGTATTTGCATTAGTAAATGTCATATTTACTTTCATCGTGTTTGTCGCATGGCTAATTTTTCATCATTGAAGAAATTGTGTTTACAGTTTGAACTGCTCAGGTCGATTGATCTTCATATCCCAAGAGCAGTGAACATGAGCTTATTGGTCAAATATTGACTACAATTTATTTGTCCAGTTTAGCTTAGGGCCGGTTGCACTAACTGAGGTGAAAATCTAAGGTTTACTAACCTCGGGTTAAAATATAACTCCTGGTTAACCTCCAGGTTAGCTATATGTGTTGCACCAATTAACCCTTGATGAAACAACCCAGGGTTATGGTGCCCATATTCCAACATGCAGAAAACAAAATGGCCGCCATATAATTGTAGAATATTAACGTGAGGTTAACCATGCCTACTCGCTGGGTTAACTTTTCGCTTCTTTTTACCCTAACTCTTGCTTGTGCAATGCAAGGGTGGGTTAACCTAGTGTTATAAAGCTGGTTAACCTTAGGTTTTTCTTAACCTTTGTTGGTGCAACCGGCCCTTAACATTTAATTCATAATAGGCTAACTTGGTCAACTGTCCCTAAATGACCTTCTACCCTAACCTTGATTTGACCCCTAGATGCATTTCCCTTCCGCAATGATGGTGTGTTTGAATTTGACATATGTCCCTTTTCTTTTTCCCATTGTAAAAGAGGAATGCTTTTGTATACATGTCTCAAGTTTTGTTATAACTTTAGAGATTTTGATTCACATCCCTTAGTGCACATATTGTATATCTTGAATCTTACCAATTAAACTTTCTGGTACATATTGCTTGACAATGGTTGCTGTGGAGCACTGCAATTTGGTTACCATGGTGACGTTCTCTCGTCCTTCGAGTACCATCACACACCAGTGAATCATAAAGTTGCTGTTGTGTTTCACATGCGCTCCATCTGCTTTTTAATTCTTTATCGCGACTATTTGGACTAAACTAACATTTTAAATAGGCGTACGGTTTTTGCTCAAGCATCGTAACAAAAATCTGTCACCACAAACGTAAATTTTGAACACGTTAAGCTTAGTATTGAAAGCTTTTAAAAGACTCGTTCAAGCGTAATTGCTCTAACTTCCTGCTTTTATCGACCATTTGTAGTATTCGTGAAAACGGAGGTTTTAAAATTAAGTTTCAAATGGAAAATATAAACCAATTGTATTGTTTTGTTTCACGTTCTGGTGATTGCAATATTGCGCATTGTATCACTGATAGCAGTTTTAGAGATACAGTAGAACCTGTTGGGAACAGAGGAAAATATTATTTTCAGACAGGTTCAACTGTAAACATGCTGCAGTGTATACAGCTGCAAAATAGGGAATTTCCCTTTTTGAATCCTTCATGAGTTATTATAGCTATTGGTCGATACTATTTACACAGCTGCAAATTAGGGAATTTCCCCTTTTTGAATCCTTCATGAGTGGCTATAGCTATTGGCCTGAACCATATTTACACAGCTGCAAAATAGAGAATTTCCTCTTTTTGATTCCTTTATGAGCCACTTATTAAAGCTAATGGTCGACACTATTTACACAGTTGCAAAATAGGGAATTTCCCCTTTTTGAATCCTTCTGAGTCACTATAGCTCTTGGTCGACATTATTTACACAACTGCAAAATAGAGAATTTCCCCATTTTTTCAATCCTTATATATGTGTACATGTACAAACTTGAGTCAGGTGTTATAGGGTATCACAAACAAAGTTTATAATTGTCTAACATTAAAATTCACTGATACCTATACAAATTCATAAATATCACTTTATTTAAGGTTTATTATTTTATTACAAGGGTCACAAACCGGGAGCGGCACATTTTATTATTTTAGAGAGGATATTATTTTACACAGGATTATTTTAGACAGGTTCTACTGGAAAAATACACTCGAGTTATGGACAAGAACATTTAGGATGCTTGCGTTTTATACATGACGTAATATGCATCTTACACAACAATTAATCAGACTGTAGATTTATCAGTACCGGTAGCTTAAAGTAAACTTATTTGAATGCATCGCTAAGGATTTGTAAATCTTCAACCTGCCTCCAAAATCTCCTTATCTAATATGAACATGGAATATTTACCATTACATGAGGAACATTTTTTTATCCGTCACCGCTTTTTGATAAATATCCTGGATTTTGCCCATACTTAGTCGGAGTAAGCAATCACTCACGACAGATAAGCGATGTTGAAAAGTCAGTTTTGGGATGATTGGAACATTTTCGTATGGCTAAAAAAATCTCTTGCTGACGTATGAGAAAAATTGCGCTTGTTTTTGACAACTAAGTTATGAAAGTGGGTGAGGGGGAAAAGAAGGATGTATCAGAATAGGGCATCAACCGATTTTTTAAAAAAAAAGTCCTTACTAAACACAATATGGAATTCTCGAAAGATCTATCTAATATCAAAACCTTGGTGGATTGGTTTGAAAATCATAAAAATAGTTTTCATGACTATAGACCGTAAGAAATAGTTTGGTCAGTTTTATTTTAAGAATCTTTGGCTTATGGTGGTCAATTTGACCTCGTCTAGCACGAGTTAAAATTTTAGGACGTTATGATCTTTTTTTGCAATTTTGTTCCTTGCCAGCTACCTTTTTATTGTCATTATGGCAGACATTTATGACTTCATAGGGTCACGCTGGTCAAGAGAACTCGGTTTTGTTAGCTTTTCCATTTCTTCTCAATTTTATATACTATCTGCTACGGTCATTTTGACGCTACATTGACCTGGTCATGCGGCAGAATTTTCCTATTGTTCAGGCTGGGTCAATATTAATTGCCCATTAACAATCCTAAAATTGTGCTTGAACACGCACATCAGACTTCCCGGGAATAAAGGTGTTTATAAAGTTGACCCCCAAAGTGACTCGTGACATTGACACTGATGGCAAGTTGTATTGACTCATTTAAATATGCATTAACCTCATGTTTGCATTAAGGTTGTTTAGTATGCGATTAACAGAATTAATGCGAATTTAAATGGCTTGGTTTCACCTTTTATCACAAACTTGACGATTACACATTTGCTCTGTTAAGGAAATAGCTTTTTTTACTGAAAATCAAGATGGCCGCCGCTATTAAACCATTGTTGCTTTAACTGCAATGCCAAATCTCTGCTTTAGGAAATAAGAGAGATCTGAGATTAGCAATATAATCGGTGTATTCACTAACAATGGTCCAACTTTCTTATGAGACCAGTGAGACTAGTGAGAATATATGAGACATCCAATGGAACTTAATGAAACGCCAAAATCTAAGGGATTTTATTCTATTAAACTCTATGGCAAGAGTCCCTTAATAATAACATTTTGTGAGTCAATTATGAGACTCCTCTCTAATAAAAAGTTACTTAACAAAATTTATAATTTTTAATCGGTATAAAAATGATGTGTTCCATAATACAATGAGATTTTTCACTAGGGATGTGAGCAGCCTTATAGAAATATATATATATATATATATATTGGGGTAATATTGTGGCGGCCATCTTGATTTTCAGTGATTAAGGTTAATTTGAGTGTAAATAGTTTTGTGCTATATATATATATATAGCACAAAGGTTTCCTTAATCTTATATATATATAAGATTATATAAGATTAAGGAAACCTTAAGGTTAATTTGAGTGTAAATAGTTTTGTGCTTTTTTCACTGAAAATCAAGATGGCCGCCACAATATTACCCCTGTGTTGTTTTATAGGGAAATTCATGTTCTCATATAGACAGAATACAAAAAAAATCTGGTATACCAATCTTGAGTCCTAACTCTTGAAACACAAACAATGATAAGGTCTTTTTTTTTCACTTTCATCTAAGCATCTGATCCTTTTGATGTGTTACCGTGGTTTTCCACATCTTTTCCGATATAAATCTATAGGGTTCAGAAATGCAATTTTTGCTGGTGTTTTGTGAGATTCTCTCTCTCTCTCTCTTTTGCAATGTGCCTCCATATCGATTATCTTCATCAACCTTTTAGTTCGCCTAGAGAAAACAAAAGCTTGCATTTGCGACAATAACGCGAATCTCCGCTCTCGCAATTTCTATTAAAACTATGAGAGCAATTATTTGTTTAGATCGACAATATTGTTCTTTGTTGGCAAAACGTTGGCCCCTGGCCACGGGGATGCCGTGGGATTTTTGATTTTTTGTCATAACACAGCGTGTGCTTGCTCCAAAGCACGCCAGATTGAAAGTTTGATTTGGAAACGGTCAGCTGGACATTGTGTTGAAAAACTCTTGCCACTGGCCATCCGTATCGGAAAGTAATAAAAACGTCTCCTCCATGAAAAACTGTATTAAAAACGAGACCGTTTCTGGGAACAACGCGTCCCAAAATGCCTCTAAAAAACTCTTTTTATAACTTGGACGTTATAGAACGGTTTGTTTTTCCACCTAACTTCTCTATACGAAAATAAAGTCAATAAGAAATATCGATTAAACTTGTGCTCTTTATTTTTTGTGCATTTTTTCCCTTACAAGGAGAATATAAAGGACACGGTGCCTACACGTGTTTACCTATACAAAAACTCCAGTTTGTTTTTATCTTTGTACGGAGGAGTCGTCGTTTACGTTGAAAATATAACCGAAATAAAATCGATAAATGAATTATAGTTTTATGGTTGGGATATCGAAAGAAGGCCAACAAACTAATAACACGCTGTATAAGCTTAGTGGTCGATAACTTCCAATTCTATTATGCAGTGTCTTGTCAGTTACTATATACGAAGTATTGAAAAACAATTTCAGTTTTTTAAGACTCATACAAGGGCAAAAAATTACTATTTAAGAAAGTGTGGCACGGAATCTTGGTTAATGAATTTTTGTGCCCTTGTTGCCAAGCTTTAGTAATCCGTTGCAATAAACCTTAAATCTCATTTATTATTGTTTGAGGCATTTCATCTAAGATGTTTCCAAAACGCAATGTCACATCGTTAAAATTAATCTACTTCAGTACGTGTTAATCATGTTTTTTTTTTCTAGTGTAAAACGTGTACTGCAACATATGTTAATTACGAAATGACACGCCATATATCCATATGAAGAAACTAAGACATTTTGCTAATCCGTTTTAATAAACTTAATCCCTTACTTGGTATAAACATTCTTAGAACATATGCAGTGTGTTTTGATAAAATATTTCCATTTATCATTAGATTCCATATTTCCATTTATCATTAGATTCCATATTTCATGAAACCAAATTGAACCAGGTTTGGTTTATACAAAACTTCTGAGCTGACCATTAAAGTTATTTTTGCAATATGAGAAACATGCTGATGTTGATATTTTTTAACAACTTGATTGATATAGTGTTGCCTTTAAAGTCCTATGCGAGCCTACAACAAATGCAGCAGTTTTAAATGAAAACCAAGAAAGGTTTTTTTCCATTTTAATAACGTTGTCAAAAATAGGATTGATTTATGCGATAACGTAATTCAGTCTATTTTTATGAAAATCTGCACTTTTTCCCATTGCATATGTTGAGCTCAATTCAGGGGAAAAAAATGTTAAAATCAAAACTGACAGGATTTTGATTCGTTAATTTTCATGTGACCTTACTTTAGCATCATCTGCTTAAGCCCTTCGTATTCCCACTGGATTAGGAATAAGTTTCAACTGTCGTTTCTCTTATTCAGGGAAACACGAGAAAGCTTTTTTTCCCTTCTACTTGTATGTGCCTAGCGTGTATGAATCTAAATTCACTTGACGGCATGGATTTTCACGGTAAAATATTGATTCAGTGCATTCTTCAAAATGCACTCCTTATATACATGTAGATCCCATTTTCAGTACTCTATTATTAGTTTCCATTATTTCGATATTGTTTCGAACCTACACTGTCTTTAATTTAGAAGCTTCATATCTATACTGTGATGTTTGGCATAAAGGTTCTTATTAATTGTTTTTTTGCATTCATTAGACTGATTACATTTTTCAGTTATGGATTATTCTTGTTTCCATAATTAATCCTTGTATTTTTTTAATTACAGGATCGATTGGGTCGCAAAAATCGAGGCTCGGTATAACGAATGGGGTTAAAATAAATTTAAAGGTGAGCAGTGGATTTGATCTATGTCTGGCAGTTATAAGAATTGATTACAAGGTAAGACCATAGCATATGAGATGCTTTTGAAAATAATTGGGCCGTGTAATAATGTTTAGATTAGTTCAAACTTACCATGTGTATACGAGTTACAACTATACCCCGCTATGTGAACAAAATACATATAAGCTCGTATATGCATTTATGGATACGTCACATTGTGTAAATGCATGCATTTTCTTAAGTTACGTACATGTATATAGTTACACCAAAACCTGTAGTCCCTAAATAGAGAACCTCTATATATAGCGATAACTGACAGACGGCATATATGGTAATCACTTTATCTGAACCTGCAAATAGAACAACTTTCGGTTTAATCCCAATAGTGTTTATTATCAGTTCATTATTTATTATTAAAAACAAACATGTATTGGTCCACAAATATAAATGGTATATCAGAACATAAAATACTGTAGGGGTTCTGATATGATCTTTATAATTTTTGAATCATAGATTACTGCCCAAAGGAAAACATGATCAAACCTAGTTATCATAACCTATAAATAAACCTAACTCGAATTGGGTATATGTATTTTGAAATTTTTTGATATGCGGATCATATTTTTTTAACGGATATTATAGCACAACAAAGGGGGAATTCCAAACGGTTTGGGTATATATTTTATAAGTTAAATGTTAACCCAGGTCAAAAAAATTATTGTTATTTGGCTTATTGGTTCCTCTTGATGACTAAAAAAGCAGAAATGCTTTTATCCATGCATACAAGTCAGTTAAATAGAATGATAGAAACCAATAAGACCAATATAATTTCTCTATTATTCTCAATGTAATTTTCGACCAAGGGATGACAGGGGTATTTTCGATCACCCTGCAAAGCAGGAAATGAGACCTGAAATTAACGAGTGTCCAAGTACGGGTTTACCACGATGGCTAATCGGCGTCCGTGTAAACGGTCATTCGGGATAATAATTACGATCCAGGTGAGTGACTAATAGTCCCTAATGGGTCGTCATGAGGTAGAGTTCCAGCAGTTTCCTGTTCTATTGACCGCTAATGCGTTTGCTTTGGTCCCCACACACGATGGACGCAGTGGACACACACACCATGCAACTATTCAATTATGTTTCGATCTACATCCCAGTTTCTTCTCCTTTAGCCAAAAATCTAATCTGTTTAACGCTTTTATGGCAAAGTTTTCCCCTGCTAACTTTTAATCTCTTTTTCGAGCCTCCTCCCATTGTCCGAGCCAATGTGCTTTATTTCCATTCGAACAATGGCACCATCTGTCCGGAATGGGGGACGAACAATGGCGACTCGCATTTCCAATAATTGTTTTTCTTGCGGATCTTGTGTTTTCCCACCGAGGACTCGCAATCCGATTTCTCTCCTTCTCAACAGCACTGGCATCTCGGGGGTCTTAATTTTGGTCCGTCCTTGGTCATTGATTTTCATCTCTTGCCTTGCAATAAGACAACTGCTAGAAATGATAAAAGGACCTCGCGTGCCTCACCTGATTAAGTCTTGACCATTGTTTCGTATGTTTGGTCAGGAGGTTACTCTGACCAAGTTATCTTAACTTTGCACAATGCTTGACTACTTTCAGCTGGGCTATTCTCTTATTGTTGCTAGAGGTACCTTTGGCATTTATCATTATTATTACTGCACATTGTTTTTGTTCTGGTCCTAAACTAAAGGGCCCTAAAAAGAAATTGGGATTGATAGTTTTATCCTATATACTGCAAATGAAAACATTTTAAAAATTGTCCCCGAAATAAGACGTTATGACGCATCTTTGAATATCTAATTTAAATTAAGATGCATATTTTGCATTTCATTTGTTTAACGTCCATCTTATTATAAAATGCAACTCGTTTTAAGTTATATAAGTGGTGAAATTAAAATGAGACTTTGCATCTTATTTCGGGGTCATCTTAATTTAAATGTTTTTATTTTTAGCGATAGATCATATAACCTTGCCCATAACCTTAGCCATGGTTCCTGGAACACTAAGGTCAGTTAAAAGTGGAGATTTATTTTGTAAAAGTCAATGAAATCTAACACTTGTTTGTGCAAAGTTTAAGAGATACATACACACTTAGCCAGCCCTGCTTCTATGGTATATTGTATTCTATAGTATATTGAACATTGTAAATTACGTTATAAAATGTCTTCTTTGAGCAACGAGACAAGACGTTATTAGGCATATTGCATACAGTGAAACCTGTGAATAGCAAACCTAAGTGATCACCCTCGAAATAGCGATAACTAAGTCGGCACGGATCGATTTTATACAACAAAATTACTCATTGAAATAGCGCATCCCTTCCAATAGCAAAAATTCTGGTTAGGTTCCAGTGGTTTGTGCTATTCGCAGGTTTTGCTGTATTTGTAAATTTTTTGTCGTCGGGATGGTCAGTAAAAAAATGAAATCGGGTAGGTCACGTTATACATTAAGACCTTCAAAAAGTTGCAATGTCAAGCTCCAGGAAAATACTGTCATTGCGAGTTTAGAAACGTAGTTTATCTATAACATTGCCCACATTTCCCAAAATACTGTTTACTAAAAGAGCAAAGTATGATTTAAGGTAATGTTATAATCCTAAAATGTCCACATCTCTGTTATAAATCATATTTGCAAAGCAATGTTTCCTGCTATAATGCACTTTTCGAGTTAGAGAGAGAGAGCCCATCTTGACGTCATCATGATAACGTCACTTTCAACAACCATTCCATTTAATCTTGTCAATTGAAAATGAATTTCATTTCTCAAATTAGAAGTAGAAGTTGGAAATCACCGGGTTCATTTGAGGTTGATGAAATACATGGACATGTACCGATCAAAACAAGAGAACGTGATTCGTAAATCTAGAAATAAGGACTGGAGAACAAGGGAAAATCTAGTGCGAAAAATAATAATAAAATGTGATTGCAACTGCGTCTGTTGTTGATCCTGTTATAACTGGGCACCTAGTTCCCATTTTTTGAAATGAAATTCTGAAAAAAAAAATCATAATGCCGCTATCTGACGCCAACAGGCCAAGATATTGGATGAAAATAGGAATTCTTCGAATTGTGAAGAATTGATTGAGAAGGGAAAAAAAGGAAACGAGATCCGTACTCCTGGTTCCATTATGCGTATGGATCCATCGGAAACCCGTCAACTCGGTGTTTCCGCACTATCCGGAAGTACGGCAGGCAGCGATAACTATACACGTAGTTATCACGTGCTCACTGCCAAATAAAAAAAAATGAAAAAACGAAATCGACACGATTGTTGAGAAGAGGTAAGAAAGTGGTTTTTGATATTGAGTAGGGTAATAATATCAATGGCGGAAAATACATTCATTTTGGTAAAATGTGCCATTTGGTAGCGGGACATATTGCAGATTTGCTTTGGAAAAATGCCTTCACCTTCATACATTGAAGTATGCAGTGTTTGCCCACCATCGAGGGGCACAACTGGAAAATAAATCTCGTTCCTGAGTTTATTACACGATTTGGCACCCTATAATGTATACATTAAATCATCTCACATGCAATAGTTAAAACTATACCATTTTTTGCTATATTGGAAAGGTTTTAAACAGTTATTGGGTTTGCAAAAAAGCTATATGCATTGCTTTAATCTTCATACATTGGAGTATGCAGTGTTTGCCCACCATTTGGGACAGCATTAGAAGATGAAACCCTGCCCTAAGTTTATTACACGATTTGGCACTCTATGAAGTATACATTAAATCATCTCACATACAGTAGTTTAAAGTACCTTTTTTGCCGTATCGGAAAGGTACATTGAAGTTCGCATTGTTTGCCCATCATCAGGGGCAGCACTAGATAATGAAATTCTGTTATGAGTTTATTACATGATTTGGCACTCTATGAATTCCACATTGATTTAATGTGGAATCTCACATACGGTAGTTTAAACCACCATTTTTTTGCAATATTGGAAAGGTTTCAAACATTTATTGGGTTTACTAGAAAAGCTTCACGTATTGCTTGCACCTTCATACAATGAAGTTTGCAGTGTTTGCCCACCGATAGGGGCAGCACTAGAAAACGAAACCCTTTCCTGAATTTATTACACGATTTGGTACTCTATGAAGTGCACATTAAATCGTCTCACATAAAGTAGTTTAACTATACCTTTTTTGCCATACCATAAAGGTTTTAAACAGTTATTGGGTTCGCAAAGAAAGCTTTCCGTATTGGTTTCACCTTCATACATTTAAGTTCGCAGTTTTTGTCCATCTCTATGGTCAACACTTGACATTGAAACACATTCCTCAACTTAATGTACTACATTATGAATTATACATTAAAACAATTTAAGTGTTAAAGTTTAAAATACATATTGTTTTGCATTATTACTTGCATTACCCATCATCAAGGGGCACCGGCACCTATGCACATACACTGTACATGTAAATTCAGTGGTGCTTTTCCATAAGAGATAATAATTTTTGTTTTAATAATGTTAATAAATAAGTTTTGTTTTTTAGTAAATGTTTTCTTTGGAGTTTACTGACTTGTAGGTCAGATTAAATGATGCGACATCCCGAGCAATTAGTGAATCGTTGAATACTGCTTTGTTTTGCATATTAAAAATATGACTTATAAATGCGAATTCTATATAAAAAATAAAACAAAAAACAAGAATCTTGTAACGGTTCGAGTTTCATAAAGCTAACCAAGAATTTTGAATAAAACGAGCATCGTCTCCTTGTTTTTCTATGACTATTAATGAGAATTTTCATTGATTTTTTGTTGCTCCTCATTTGGCTTTTCCGTTTCATTTCTCTTAAAAGAAAAAATATATATACTTGAAATCGGCCCGAAACTATTTTGATGAAAATGTTGATCTGAATTTCCAAACATTTTTTTTCTTTTGATGCTTAAGCCGAGGTCGTTTCAAGATGAAATGTTTCACAAAGTGCCAAGCCTCATGCATTATTTATGTCGCTGTATATGGCAGTCGAGTTTGCAGTTATATTTATACTTTAGTCCCCACATTATATATTGAACAAAATAAAAGTGAGCAACCCACAAATCCTGGTGAAAATGCTATCGTGAAATCTACGGGGAATTGAATGCCAACATTATATGCGGCATAGTGATATAAAATCAATCTACTGGAAGTACAAGAAGCTAGTACATGTATATGAAAATTAATTTTTGCCTATTAAGACTAATCGAATAAAACTTGAAAATGTTCATTCGAACGTTAGTAATGTGGAAATAAAATAGTGCCCTTGAGATCAATATTTTTTTCTTCATTTAAACTTAGTACATTAATTAGAAGGTGCTAATCATTTATAGTTCCCCTCAGATCTGCAAAGCCTGGAAATTCCCTAACATTTCCATTGGATAGTCAGGGAAATTTAGCACAATTATTACGTTTGGTTACATATAACCAGTTATTAGTTATGATAAAAAGTTAAGCCTCCCCTGCATCTATATGAATGAGCAATTAGCTCAATTTAGCATCGTATTATTTAAATTTTAAAATAAAATTTACACGGTTTACAATCAAGATTTATTGTCTACTTGAACTAATGTCTAATTACACATATATTTAATTGTTAGACTCCTGTTAAAGATTTATTATAATTATGAGTTTTAATTCAAGCATTATCAGGAAAACAGTAGTTTAAGTAATATACCTACTGTAGATAAAGTCAAAGCGGTTATTTGCAGAACATTGTAAATCAGCTTTAAAAAGCATGATACATGTAGTTGTTTTAAAAGCTGGAAAAGTCAGGGAAGCTGAAAATTAATTCTTGTGGGAACCCTGTCAAGCTTTTCCTTGATGGTGAAATGGCTTGTTTTAGAATATAATCAACTAGTTTATTGATACGTTTTCTCTTCGTGACATTCTGAAATTGATTAAATGGCCTAGTGCTATGTTTTCTATTGAATTGTAACCATATTGTGCCTTATTAACTCGTTTGATTTTTATGCAAGTATGCCTGAAAGCCAAAGATTGTCTTTCGCGAGTGCGTTTTGCTTCGCTTCGTGTCTTTTATCTTTGCATACATGGATGGAAGTTTTATGGCCCAGGGATCGCCATATATAGTTTCGAGTTTACTGCAATTTTGCCCAAGTGACTACTTTACAAAAATCACTCCTCTGATATAAATAGACAGATATCGATATGCGCGGACTAAGATGCCTAGGCGAATGCAAATCTGCAAGATGAGAAGCTTGAGGGACCCAGGGTAGAAATTTAAAGTGAGTTGCGAAAAATTGGGCAAAAGGTTTAGGGCAATTTACAGTATATACGGGGTATGCTACACCAGCTTGGATAAGCATGCGAACTCAATCCCTCATCTCATGTTCCTCGAGTATAAACTTTAATCGGATTATATATTGGAAAGCGCCTACTAAAGGAGATAAAACAGAAAATATCCTTAGGCGGACAAAATGGAAAACATTGGAAACTATATATGAGCGAATATTAGTGTACATTGCAAAAAACATGTCGCTGTCTTGAAAAAAAATAATAAAACATACAAAATAAAGCGAAGTTGAAATACGAAGAAACAGATATTGGCTTTTAAAATAACTATAGCTTTGCCATGCTATTAAAAATCAATAGTTTTTTTTACAAATTGTTGCCTACATCTCGAAATTTACAAAAGTATGGCTTGTATCTTTTGATTTGTATGGTGTATAGTCTGCAGGGGTGTTCTACCTTTTTTAGTGTTTGAAAAATCGTAGGTAAAAATTTAAGTTATTCAATTAAGCATGTGCAGTAAGCCTGGCTTTAATCAATTTTAAATATTAAATCATGGATGCATTTATATGTAATAAGCTCTGTGTAATATAGGCCTATAAGCAATTTTATAAATTATTATACTGGGTGTGGTGGTGGGCTAACGGTTTGCACACCCTTGGTGTATATAATTGAAAATGTGAGCGTTTTGATACAGTTCATTTAGACCTAATATAGAAATTTGTACAATTAAAAAAAATGCAAGTTCCTTTCCTGTTTTTAGTCTTGCTGTCAATCTTGTTAAAGCCTAATACTTAAGCAATTTATACAATGCATGAAATTGAAATAAGTTTTCGAAATTTAACTTGAACATGGATTCCCTATTCTTAGATTTTTAATAAAAAGTACATTTTTATAGAAGTAGTTTTTTTTAATTAAATTATGAAAACCATTGGATAAATTCTTTGAAATTAGTTGATCAATTCTTTGAAATTATTTGATCAGTTCTTTGAAATTATTTGATCAATTCTTTGAAATTACTTGATCAATTCTTTGAAATTACTTGATCAATTCTTTGAAATTACATGATCACTTCTTTGAAATTATTTGATCAATTCTTTGAAATTATTTGATCAATTCTTTGAAATTATTTGATCAATTCTTTGAAATTATTTGTACAAAATTCGTTATAGTAGCATGGCTATTCGTATGGCAATGTTTCATGTATGAATATGCGCTAATACATTATGATCCAAAAAAACTTCAATAACTAAATTACCTCAAATTTTGTTCACAACATTATATAAAAAAAACATAATTTTCAATCTTATAGACTAAATTTTATTACCGTATTTTATTCATTCTTCAGTATATAAATAATGCATACTAGTTCGTATAAAGTGTTCGCCCTTTATTTTTTTTCACATTTGTAATTCTAACATTTTTACTTTGGAAGCATAACGCTTAGAGTTCCCTTATTTGATTATTTTCCCCCGACCTCTTCACATTAATAGGGATTCAATAGGTTTGTCCTAGGGACCTTCCATAAATCCGTACACCCAATGATAGGGTAAAAGAGAGGGAGATAGACTTTCCTGGAATCCCCTCGTTGACAATCATAGGATGTATTCTACTTATTGGAAATAAGGGATTGCTAAGGTCTCGTTTCATGGCTTAAAATATACCTCAGGATCGTCGTTTCGTGATCTATACGTGCTTCCGTGATGAAAATTATCTGCCAGATTTCTAAGAAATGCTCCTAGGAGTAATGGAGATCAATGGCATGCCTTAGAATCGCGAATAAATGAAATAAACGCAAAGCAAGAAGTGATGATGAGATTGCGGATCAGGTTAATGAGGCGAATGACCCCCAGGGGGGACCCTACGTCTGCAATTCTAAGATGACCTGCAACTGTTTCTGAATCGTATTGGAATACTGGGTAGGTTAAAATATCCATTTGGCATGCTTGGGAAGGGATATTTAGATTTCAGCCAGTAGGTCAAAGGTCGAATGTAAAATGGGCAAAGAACGTTTTAATAAACTGCACAGGAATATGAGTTCTACACACGTATATATATTTACCTAGATTTTATATTGGTTTTCAGCTAGGATGAAATCCGTTTTAGGACTACATGTACAGCTTCTGCCACGAAGACTATAGTTTGTATTATGTAAAATATGTGACCTCGCCAGATTTTGAAAGGATAAAAAACAGATTTTTGCACACCAGAAATGAAAGTAAATGCAATATTTATATTTCAGCCAGTAGACCAAAGGTCGAATGTAAAATGGGCAATATAACCTTTTAAAAAACTGCACTGGAATGAGTTCCAACATGGATATTTACCTAGATTTTATATTGGTTTTCAGTTAGGATGAAATCCATTTCATGACTAGAGCTTCTGCCACGAAGACTAGTTTGTCTTATATAAAATGTGTGACCTCGCCAGGATAAAAAAACAGATTTTTGCACAACAGAAGTGAAAGTGAATGCAACCTGCTAGTGGTGTTTAAATGAAGCGCCTTTAGGATATGGTCAAAAAATAATATTTCAAGTAAGAAATACAAGCGGTTAAAATGTGTGACCTTACCAAATTTAAAAAGGATGAGAAAGAGATTTATGCATACCAGAAATGAAAGCAATGCAACCTGCCAATATGGCATTTAAATGAAGCGCCGTTACGATATCACCACTGAACACGTGATGTAGTATGAAGCGCCGTTACGGTATTACTGATTGCATCCAACTTCTAAATTTCAGCCATGTTACGTGTTTGTGGATCCGCTGAAATGACGTCTGTGTATGTCCACATTCGAAGCAATTTACACAATTTGTCCGATTTTTTATCTATAACCTAATTAAGACTAAATTTATCAAAAAAATTACGAGTTTTATTAATGATATATGACCGACAGATGCTTTTTAAATTACGTCAGGGTTGAAAAAAACCTGACTAGTTACGTTCATGTCAACCTAACTTAAAGATCTATCGTTTTCTTTACATTTTGAATTTTTTATAACGATTGTAAAGCCTGTGTGACGTGCACTATATAACAGGAGCTGCTAATATATTTTACGCGATATGGACATGAATAAATTAAATTTATCAAGTCCCTTAAGAATTATTTAATTCGATTTGTCCCTACGCGTTGCCTGGAGGACGCTCTTAGAAAATTATTTTCAAGAAGAAAGGAGGCTTCCGACAATGACGTCATTTCACAATTTTGATAATGTAGAATGCCCATCGCGGCGGATGTTATATACATTATTCAGTTGGCGTCGATCCTAGGAGAAATCCCCTTCGTTTTACGACTCACAGTCGCTCATTTTGATAGCCTCTTTAAATGAAGCTCTTTTTCGCGTATCTTTTCAAAATCTGCAAATTTAATAAGAAAAGGTAAAGTTGCTCGGGGAAACAGACCTTTAATTGCATTAGCATTTCCTATGTTTTGCAGTTAGGAAATTTGTTTTTGAAACTTTGCAAGATGTTGACTTACTTTTAGAATTTTTCACGCTATTTTTTTGGTTTGATACCCGTCTTGCCACTTAAACTTATGCAAACATTAATGAAGATATAAAGCTCTATCAAGACTGTCAATTAGTTCTATCTGCAAATTCACCAAATCACCACATGTTCACCATTTTGGTGAGCACTCTGCCTTAGACGTAGTAGTAATATTTGGACAAATTGCAACCTTTAGCCCTTCCCAATCCAACTCAAACCATATTGATGGATTAGCATTAGAAAACAGAGGTCCCCAGTAAGGGCAAACTTAAATCCTCCATTTTTAAACATTGAGTGGGATCCTCTCTCTATTACTGATTTTAACAACCATTTTACTGTTTTTATCTTTTACAGGTCAGCAAGGTTGACCCCATCTTAAACTCATATAAACTAAACTACTGATATGACTCAAATTATTTTGTGTTAATTTCATTAAGATAACCAGTGCGCTTTTATGCCCCTAAAATAAATGGCATTAGTAGATTCTTGATTTTCTGAGGACACTGTGTTAAGAGATTCTGTTCAAAAACGTATCAATCCGATTTTTTAAACTATATACATGTATTCTAAGTCCGAAAAAACCTTTGAGTGTATTTTATATACATGTACATATGTATATGTGCTATCGAGATGTATATAGATGTTAAATAAACTCCGTATTTAATGTAGAATTGGAACGGACAGCCCAAGACAACTTTCTGCAGAATTTGTAATCAAAATCATCTTGGCTGTCTTAACCCATCTTTTTAGCAATAACTCTCTTTCAATTCTACCTTTTTCACATAGCAACAGCAGCAGCGAATTTTAGGATAGCTTGGGGATACCACGGGTTTATGGATGGAAATTGCCCAAGTAAATCCTAGGAAAACTCCATCAATTCGTCCAATTTAATGTTGTACAATTGTACATATGGCCCAACATCTTGAATGATATGCTTATAGTGAACGTGGCAATGTAAGCGTATGCGAAGAGCGTTTGAAGAAAAACTTGCGAGGCAAACAGACAGAATAGCATTACAAATAATTCTCATTCCGTTTCCTTCGTGCTCTGTTTTCGGAAGTAGAACAAAATTTAATTTCACCTATTCTTCTGCTTTTTTTATATTTTTGTCGCCTATCATAAACGTGAGATTTTTCTGTTTTTGCCTCACAAGGTGACACACGGTTGGATGGTCAGATTACAGAATTTTCAAATATTGGATCATGCCAACCTGAAACTTGGATTTCTCTGGAGTGAAATTAAACTTCTGTAAAATGTATGCAATAACAAAAGTATAATAAACCATATTCAGTGGATCGTAACTTATTTGTTTCTGAATCAATGGAATATCATGTTGTTAAAATGGATTTATACCGTGTTATAAATGTGTATTTGCCATCGTGGTTCATGATTTATAACTGCTTTTTATGTACATGTGTATTTGGATCGCCCGATTTAGTCGAATGTTGCAACAAAAAGAGTAAACACCTGTTTCTAAGAATTTATTTCACATGGGTCAGCATTATTATTTATTTTGAAAGAAATCTTAAAATAGGTGGAGATTATATGATTCGTTCACTTACCTATTTCGGACGAATTGTTGATACCTATTGGCCTAATTCTGCTGTCGTATCGACCAGGACCCAATATTTGATCCAAGATTTGTTTCTCTTTGGCTCGATAGTTTACTCTGGCACTTGCCCTAAAAATAACAAAAAACACCACAAAGCTTAATATTGTGTTTACCTCTATCTTCTACTGATTGTAATAATTCGAAGATTTTTATAGAATGCATCTCGTGTTTGGATTACACTAAATTAACAATAGTACATGTATTATTACAAT
Source organism: Xestoiulus laeticollis (assembly GCA_034698905.1). Classification (NCBI taxonomy): domain Eukaryota; kingdom Metazoa; phylum Arthropoda; class Diplopoda; order Julida; family Julidae; genus Xestoiulus; species Xestoiulus laeticollis. The sequence goes on along the minus strand of JAQGCC010001055.1, from coordinate 5,143 downwards.
TTACAGTAAATCTTCGTGAAATACATGTGAAATATTGCTTTGTTTTGACAAAACGCATAATTTATTATTATCAATTCAACTCAGTTCAACACAGTCAACATAAGATGTCTAATGGGAATCTGATCCCCTTATTTGATAAAATAAAAAACGAACTCTGCAGCAAGTATTAATTTAAAAAAATCAAGTAAACATGTTATTATCAACTTGATTAATTGGATCCCTTCGAGCTCGTCCTGAATGTTTAATGAAAATAAACGTTTGAGCTGATATTGACAGCAAACACAAATGTTTTTCGTTAAAGTTAATTGTTGATAAAGATGGCTCTTCTGATTTCACTTAATTAATTGCTATATAGTATCAAAGCATCAACTTTTTTTTGGTGCTCATCATAATGAGTAAACGTATCCTTTATAAAAGGATACGTTTACTCATTATGATGAGCTGTTTTAAGATGTTCTACATACTGCTGCGCTTACTTAATTGGCATTGTGTTGGTATTTAAATCTATAGTAAACTTGTCATTAGAACTGAAAGTTGCAATTTTAAGCAGTTCCATTTGGCATTCTTGAAAAAAAATAACGTAATGAGGTTACGAGATTTCGTTAATTTCAGATGCATTAAGACTAAACTGAACAAGTTTATGTTAATTGGTCAATTTCAAAACTTCTGCGTTTCTTGCAGTGTATACGTTTTGAACTCTTGGTTGAACCATTGCACTCCTGGTTTGCAATAACTTCTGGACTTTTCAGGTCATGTTCAAAATTACAGTAGGCTACAAACTACACTTATTTATGCATCTTTCTGCAACAAAATTACTGCAAGAATTGCACATTCATCATGTTTTTGCAATTAGTGACCCCCTATGTTATTCCAGCATCATGATGCATTAAGACAAAAATGAACAAGTTTGTTACGTTAAACAATGTCAAAACTTCAGCAGTTCTTGCAGTCTATGTGTTTTGAACTCTTGGTTGAACCATTGCACTCCTGCACTTTTCAGGTCATGCGCAAAATGACAGTAGGCTACAAACTGCACTTATTTATGCATCTTTCTGCAACAAAATGACTACAAAAATTGCACTTTCATCATGCTTTTGCAATTAGTGACCCACAATGTTATTCAAGCATCATGCCCCAGCCAATTAAACGTGATCTTTGCAGTAGTCCCGATTCCAGCACTTGAGACCCAGGCAATTCTTGCATGCACCGATGACGTCACAGTCAAGTGCAGTGTCATGGCACCACTCGGTGCCTCCCATTCTCCGTTGACGTGCCCATCCCACTTAATACTGCTAATTTGAGACCACACGAGGCAAAGACGACGCATGGCAGGGGGCGAGACGTTACAAATAAGGCTGATTAAAAGGCCTCTTAGTCGGTTGCACAACAGGTGTCCTAATTGGGCTTGGCTGCCTAGGCAACCGCATCTCGTACAGATATATATATCCTCCTCCTCCCCATATCAACTTGGCTTTCTTTGTCGTTCCTTATTTTTGCAGGATGCCGGAAATCCACCTTTGAAAAGCCGGGTTTACATATCGCGTTTTGTGTACGTATAAATGCGCATGATTGAGTAGGTCCTTTTGCCATTCACTGTCTCCTTGTTTGGGGAGGATGCTTTTTCAAATGACGTTCGTCTCCTTCCTACATGCATTACAGAGCTCTTCTATCTCTCGCTCTACCTCTCAATGGCAAATGTTGACTGATATTTTGATCTCAAACCTGCCTATTATGCACAATTTTAATAGGACCATTCGAGCATTAACTCGCTACCCTCGGGGAATAGTGCTAGTCGATGTATACAGGGTGTCGGCAAAATGCTCGGCTGGAAGACATGGAACCTGGATTGGTTTGGGCTTGGAATGGATGCCCATAGCGATATGTGGTGAATTATCTGGTTTATATACCAGACGATGCAAACAAACTTAGAGCTGTTTTGCTCAATGGCATTTCAATAGAAAATGTCAAAGGACCCTAAAACAGCGAGTTCTAGTAATTCTGCATAAAAGCCATTACAAATATGATGTAGGACTAGAGTATTTCCTGAAGTTGCTTAATTCGTCCTACTTTAAACAGGAAGGGATATTTCAGAAAATTCCAGCCAAAATTATAAATTAGATGTGCTCACTATCATAAACTTATCGCTATATTTTAACCACTTTTGGCTTAGGGCCTATAGTGACGGAGGCCGTTGAGAGGGGAGCCAATTTCCTGTTTGACCGAAACAACACACTATATCTGCCTATACCCATCAAATTACTTGTTACATTAAAGCTTATACAGTGGAACCTGTAAGTAGCGCACCCCATTGGGACCAAACCATAAAGTGCGCTACTTGGAGGGTGAGTGCTATTTACAGGTTCAGCTAAAGTATTGACAATAAACACCCGTGCCAATTGTGAGAGTTCGCTACTTCTAAATAGTGCGCTATTTACAGGTTTTGCTGATGAAGCGCCATTACAGTCATTGCAATGGGGTCAAAAATTCAGAATAGCACAAGTTCGGCCAGCCCGCTCAAGCCTCCGTCAACTGCAAAGCCATATTTTAGTGCGGCTAAGTTTCCCCACCTATAGTAAGTACATCTTATCGTGTATTGTATACATGTAGTTTCACCTTATACTAGGTTAGATACTGGTGTATTTATGACCAATGTTAAGTTAGCTATTTCGTATGTGCAGTGTACATGTATATGACATAAAAATGTATTGTATTACCGATAATAAAGTTCATATGTATTGTTATATATGGACCTATTATATTAGATTGTTGACTATATAATGCTATATCATTGTTATTCGAAACCATTGTAATGTGGTGGTCGTGGTGCACTATGACTCGTATTGATTAAACAATTAATTTTGTATCAATTTTTGGTTGCAGAATGAAGTAGGCCATATTTCGTTTATCTCTTTGACATGTTGCCCAAATTGCGCTCTTTACGTTTATTAGATTTTTGAGTATAAATTTGTCGTGAGGCAGCCATAGACTATATTTGGTGCTCTTATTAAGGAAGAAACCTATTTGCGGCATAAGGATGGACGAATTGCTCCATGTTCGTATTAATGACGAAATAAGAGGGATATGATGATGGCGATGATGTTTTCTTGATAAAATTTGTCATCTTTTTGCCATTCTGCCTCTCTCTCTCTCGCTCTAGAAACAATTTTCTTAGTAGATGAGACTTTGATTAACTCTTGTCACTTGATTGAGTTTCATATCCTTGGGATTTATTATTTCTCTGTATATTTTCGTATATATGAACTATTCAACCTACATATGCTGTACTTTTAGATTGGAGGGTAAATATACAATTACATACTGTTTATACGAACGTATAGGATAAAAGTTGGAGAAAATGACTCAATTTAGGTTTATATTTGCTATTTTTCATTTTTGAACTGAATTATTAGAGTCAAGCTGCTTAATTGCATTCGATGGATATGTATAGCTTCAGGGCATTTAACTTGGGGCATTACATTGTAGATGTGATTTCGACATCATGTAATTTACAAACATTGTATACAATCTATGTAAGCTAAGTTGATCCTACTACATGGGATTTTATTATTTATACCGCGGTACAAAAAATATACTTTTCATATTCATAAAATTCAAGTCTTAAATTTTAATTTGCATTTCAAATCAGAATATCTGAAATTATAATCTTCACGAAGTAAGATGAAAATTTGCATCTATTTCACCATTTTAAATCTTAAAATTAGATTATATTTTTAGGAAAATTAAATGTTAAGCAAAAGAAACGCAAAAGATGCATCTGAATTTAAGTTGAATTTCCAGTGGCTTTTTCAGGGGCCTTAAATGATTATATCACAAACTGATATGTAAATCTTTTGCATCACATTGGTTGAAAAGTTCTTCCATAGATATTTAGGTCTTAAAAGATAATTAAGTAATGGTTAATTCTATATCCTTAGTAAAACTAGCCATTACTGATATTGTTATTGAGTGCATGGAATCAATTCTTCAGATTTTGAGGCAATCTTAAGATTCCCTTAAACTATATGTGTATTTCGATAGTAAAAAATACATTTAGGATTAAGTATCCTATTCAATGTAACTTTTGCAATGGCATTGTTGACATCATTTGTCACATACATCTTCGTGAATGAAGGCATCCTATTCTTCTTTCTCTCTCCATAGACCTTTCTTTTACCTTGAATGGTGCCTCATGTCAGCCTAAGTATCATAATGAAGAATATTAGCTCGCATAAGTATTGCAACGATGATTTTTATGTAGTTCATATATAACCATGAAACGAAGTTAGACTAACGTAATATCCAAAAAAAATTGGAAGAAGTCGCTCAACCGTTCCCCATGCACCAAGGAATATTGCATGGATCTCATTACCTTCGTGATTCCCTATTGCGGAACATGTACTGTCCGGCACATATCTTTCCACATTCCTCGTAAAACAATTGGTATTCTGCTCTTGCACGTTGCCAAAAAGAGAAACTAAATTTGTTAAGGATGTAACGATGTTAGGCATTGGTGCTCCCCATGCCTCATTCCATCGTCTTTGATGTCCATTGGTAGTCAAGCGAGAAATCCCATTATAAGAACGAGCACTATACCCAAATGGTCAATCGCTCCGTCCCCACACAATGGCCACCCACTTAAAGGACAATACTCAACGGCTACATGTTTTGAATTTTAAATGGAAGAGTGCTTCTTCCATCCTTCCTTCTTCCTAAGTTCACACTTAATGTCTCGATATTAGATTGTGTAACGTCACGAAGTTGGGTTATGGGGTGAAGATTATCTTTAAGTTGTAATGAAATGTGAATAATGTGCTACTCTGTGGTGACTTGCCATTATGACGCTAAATGTAATGTCTTCCTTGGACAGAAACCAGTGTCAAAATATTAAAGCTGTTAACGTTTTGCATATATGGTGTTGCAATGTCATAACAAAAAATAGTGTACAATGTATTGTAAAAAGCTACATGTATCAGCAATCCGTTCCGCTAATCCGATATTTTTTTTATAATCCGACACAATAGATCACGTTATTAATCTTATCCACGATAAGAAAGTTTTGGATTAGTTGACGGAGGCCCGAGTGGGCAGGTCGAACCAATGATTATGTTTAATATGTTTAATTTCATATGGGTAGGCAGACATG